>JASDQU010752851.1:20077-39267 GCA_032191745.1 Picea mariana | reverse complement strand
AGTTGAGAGAATCAAGGCCCTCACCATGGAATGTAAACATCTAAGTGATTGCAATGCCCAAAATTATGAGCGGCTCATTGAGGATCCTGAATTAAAGGCACTGGAGTCATAGCTCCAGGAGGCAAAGAAGTAAGTAGAAATAATACAGGTGTAGTTGAATCCCTTGTCAGTAGTCGAGAGGATGAAGTGATCCCAAGAACAACGCATTGCTCAACAACAGGTTCACACCATTTAGAGAAAATTCATGGAAGTGACTCAGAGGCTCCAACCAATCCAGGATGAGGCTTGCCAACTATTCTCAGAGATTGAAGGTCGAGGAGCATAATTGGAACAAGTCATCACTATAGTTGAACAACGCTTAGAGGGACCTGTCAACGAAGCAACTATCCAAGAGTTCATCGAGCAAGAGGCATTGGCACAACAATAGGTCAAAGCAGCTCGAGCCAAGCTCGAGGATTTTGAAGTATAGCTACTGAGATCAGAGTGACTTGGGATGAGTCACAGGAGAGTGTTGGTGGCTTGTTGGCCCTTGACCAAGTTTTGAGGATCCTTGGTCATGTTTGACCTATTTTGGGACTTTGACAGGGTGTCAAAGGTGGAGCGCAAGTCGAAGCGGAGATCGCGGGATCTCGGTCCCTTGTTTAGGTTTTTTTTTAGGTTTTGGGATTAGGTAACGAG
Source organism: Picea mariana (assembly GCA_032191745.1). Lineage (NCBI taxonomy): Eukaryota > Viridiplantae > Streptophyta > Pinopsida > Pinales > Pinaceae > Picea > Picea mariana. Next base: position 38,589 of record JASDQU010752851.1, on the reverse strand, counting down.
TATGGGGATGTTGGCCCATGGGTTTTACCCATGTTTAGGCCCATTTTGTAATGTATAAATAGAATGCTAGGTGATGTAAGTAAGGGGTGTACGTGATGCTAAGTGCAAAGGTGCAAGTGTGTGATACCAAGTGCTAAGTGTAAGTGATAGTTGTACATGCTTTGTGCATGCTGTGTGAGACTTGTAAGGCTAAGTGCAAGTGACTGTAAGAAATTAAATAGATGCTTTGTGCTGTAACCTATCTCGGGGAAGGAGGATCTGGCAAGGTGCACGCAGATCTCTTGTCCTATGCAGAGTAGGATCTTGTGGCTCTGTGCATGTAGAAGATTGACAGAAGATAATAAAAGAGAAGAAGAGTTGGTGGACATAGCCCCAGGCTGGGGGTAAACCATGTATATGCTGCGTTATGGTTGCTTTGTGCATTGTGATTGTTTATTGTTCATATTATTAATGTAATAATGTATGTTTAGATGCATTTGATATAGTATCTTAGTGCTTAGTAATGTGAATGAATTCTAGATTTGATCTATTCCCTTATGCTAAGTGAATCTATATGTTAGATCTGGTTGAATACTGCGCTGCTATGTAATTAGGGTTTTCTCTGTGAAGTGAATACTGTGAACTATAACTTCTAAGTGCTCTATTAAGGTGTTGTAATCATAGATCAGTGTCCCAGCTAAGGTTGCAGACATCTGAGTTCTACAACCACCCCTGCCTCTACCTCGGGTGAGACTTCATCTGCTTTGTAGGTGTTGCCGAAAGGGCTGGTAGTTAGGGTTTTTTTGGTGCGCTATTGTAGAGTTGAACCCTGGGTCTACCCCTATGCCAACAAGTCCACAGAACACAAGGACTAACACTTGATAGTGTTGCATTTGAGCCTGATGGAATTCGAATACATGGACTTGTATACACAACACTGTCCCGTGAAAGAAGTATAGACTCCTTGTATTTACTAAGTCTTCTTACAAAAGATAACTTTAAAGTCAAACACAAAGTTGATATTGAGATGCAACGCCTCATGACTACCACAAAGTGGCATCTGCAGTATGATTACCAATCCATACAAACAAACTCATCTGTATCAATTCTCTCACTTAACACATGCAACTTACATGCACATATGGATCATACATTCAATAACTATGACACAATGCAATCCGATGTTCTGTGCTTACAAGAAACATACATGGAATTATGCATGCAAAACAAACAATTTCCAAATCACAATTTCATATCGAGTTACATTACACATGGCATGATGATATTGGTGAAATAACATGTAACAATTTTGGAGCATATACATTTCGAAGAAAACAAAGTTGAGATGGTGCTTGCAAAAGTATTTTTCAATGGATCAACAATTGCAATGCTAAATCTCTATGCTGGTCCCCATGCAACATTATATAACATACTAAATGTTCTTTCCAATGCATTGGACCATTTGCATCTGAACGAAACCATTGTCATTGTAGGAGACTTCAATATTGACATGCTACAAAATAATGCTAGAACAAAAGAATTGGAAAACTACATGTGCAAATACAGTTTCCGCTTTCTTTTGAACAACACAAGGCATGTACAAAACACACTTATTGACCATGTATGATCGAATGTGCCCATTTCTTAGTACAACGTCTTTATCTTAGACACATACTAGTCTGATCATGATACAATTGGTATTGCACTTGAATTATGAGCGATACATCAAACATATTGCAAAATCATATTTCTATGTTTCAAAGCATATATGTTTAGCTTGTTGCAGAAAACCAAGTTATCCAACTTCTTAGTTTTGCTTGGTTTTTACACATACTGGATTGATCACGATACAATTTGTATTTCACTTGAATTATGAAATACACATCAAACATATTGCAAAATCATATTTCTATGTTTCAAAGCATATCTGTCTATCTTGTTGCAGAAAACCACGCTATCCAACTACTTAGTTTTCCCTGCTTTGTAATTGATTTTGGCCACAAACTTTTTTTACACAAATTTTTATATATACACAAACATGGATGAACAAAAAAAACAAGAAAAAAAACAATACATTCTTCTAACACTATTTGTTACTCTATTCCTTTTATTCTGTTTTATTTACTCTATGTACATATTCCTCGCTTATTTCTTTACATGTCAACTTATGTTCATGTCCACTTTGTTTTATGCTTTTTTTCATAGAAACAGATTGGAAAACTGGACACGACAAAGAAATGTTAACCAAAATTTTAGAAGAGTCCATGCAAAGGTGCATATTTCTACTCGTGTTCCATATCCAATTGTTTTTCATTTACTTTGTCTATATTTGTTACACTAATTTGCAGCTCTGTTATTTTTTTCCTTGGATACTCCATATCTTCCTGTATATTGACTTGTCTTTATGTCAATTCTATTTTCTGTGCTGCTGTATTCAAATATATAAATTTGTACTCCATCTTTTTTCCATGTGTTCCTACGTAGCAACTTGCTTTGATGTCCATTGTATTCTTAGTATTGCTACATTGAAACAAGAACACAGTAATTGGGCACAAGGATGGAGTACAATGTTCCACAACAAATATAGTGCGTATGCCTGAGACTAAGAGGTATGGTTACAAAAAAACTCTAATCTACATACGTTGTCCAATTTGTCCAACTATATGTTTTTCCCATAGTTGATGTGTTTCTATCGTTTGATAATTATCACACTAAGTGTTGATCTGTGAGCCATAGAGTTCTTTTCTTCCTTTTTTTTCCCTCTTCTATACTTATTCGTTCTCCCTTTTCTTCTTCCCCTCTGTTATCCATTTATGGTTCTATACTTAGTCCCATGTCCATGCTCGCGGGTTCCCAAGATGGCGGGGTGAGAAATTCCATGTCCATCTATATCTTTACATCACGACTCCAACTAACCGTCGTTCGTTTTAATACTTGGCGAATTTTATGGTCGCAGGTTCCTACTTAAGTGCCATCGAACTCTCATTCCCCGTGTTCGTGGTATACATCTTGCACCTGAAACTTCGGTTATCTACAATTCGACCCCAGACTCATACCCCTAGGCCTCACTTTACCTACAATGAATCCATTTGAATGCTTGCATATAAATGTGCCAAGTCATATATTTTGTCTATTTCTTGTTGAGATAGATATAAACATCTCTTTTATCTTCAACTGGGGTATGTTGAGCTTCAACTATATTCCATGGCTGAAAACATTTTTCCCATAGTCGATGTGTTTCTATAGCTTGATAATTATCAGAATAAGTGTTCTTGTGTCATGAATACAGTACTTTGCTCCCTTTATTTTTCATATTCTATCCTTACCCGTTCTTCCCTTTTCTTCTTTCCTTGTATTATCCATTTCTGGTTCTATGCTTAGTCACATATTTATGCTTGCGGGTTCTCTGGGTGGCAGAGTGAGAAATTCTACATCCGTTTATATCTCCACATCACATTTCTGACCGACCGCAGTCCGTTTACACACTTAGCCAATTTTATGTCTGTGGGTTCCCCCGAAGCCATTATCGAATTTCCATGCCCTGTGTTTGGATATACATCTTGCACACAAAACTTTGGTTATCTACAATTCGACCCCAGGCTCCTCGAACTCGCAAGCCTCACTCTGCCTATGATAACTCTGTCTGACCGTCCCGCCTTTCCATACTTAAGATCAAGTGTTGTTCTATGACGCTTAAAGTTCTTTACTCGCTTTTTTTTTTCTCTTCTATACTTGCTGCTTTTTCCCTTTTCTTCTTCCCCTCTATTATTCGTTTCTACTTCTATACATAGTCGCATGTCTATGCTCGTGGGTTCCCGGGGTTGTGGACTCAAAAATTCAATATCCATCTATATCTTCACATCATGAGTCCGACCGACTGCTGTTCATTTCCATACTTATCCAATTTTATGCCCTCTGGTTCCCAGCTAGGCCCTATGGAACTCCCATGCCCCATATTCGATGTATTTCTATCGCTTGACAATTATCAGACAGTGTTCATCTGTCAAGAATAAAGTTTTTGGCTCCCTTTCTTTCTTTCCTCTTCTATACTTAGTCACATTTTTATGATGGTGGGTTCCCAGGTGGCGGACTCACAAATTCTATATCCATCTATATCTTGATATCACGAGTCCGATCGACCACTTTCGTTTTCTTACTTAGCCAATTTTATGGCTCCGGGTTCCCGGGTAGGCGTTATCGAACTCTCATGCGCCGTGTTCGGAGTATACATATTGCATCCAAAACTTGGGTGATCTACAATTCGACCACAGACTCCCACATTTAAAAAAGTACCAAATATTTTTTCACTCCCCTCCATCCCAGCCACCTTCGCCCCTTCCCAATGCACATTAAATATGATTTTACTAGTGACAACTCATCACAAATGTTCGAAAACATTAGCATTAATACGCATAAAGCTCGAGGGCATCTCCCATTAAAATGAATTAATGAGAGAATATTATGGAATCTAATTAGTTTCTTATTTTTGTATTTTTAAGGCATCATCATAGCATGAATGCAATTAAGCTCAGGAAAATGGTTATTTACCTCAACTTTTTGAAAGAATTTTACCCTGCATTTCCATACTTAGTGGATTGTTCAACTCCTGTTCTCACAGATTCGCGGGTTGCCGGGCTTCCAGGTACACAAAAGTTTTGAAGGAGTTTTCACTGCCATCCATCCTTGCCAACTTTGCATGCTTCCAATGCACATTGATTATTCCTTTATTAGTCATGACTCACCAAACACATCGAAAATATTGGCATTAAAAAGCAAAAAGGTCGAGGACATCTCCCATTAAAACACATTGAACCAAGATTTACCGGAGATTATATTATGATGTCACATCGTCCATTTTAAATACTATGAGGAGAAAAGGAACATTCTCATCAACTTATGGTTGCATCTCGACAACATTTCTGTGGAGATACCCTGAATATTTTCGGGCACAAGGACTAGAGTTTTCAGTGCTCCATAGCTTATGACTACTACTCATCCCCTTCTGCCCAAAAGAAAGTTATCTCGACATATGGAATTGCAGTGGCAGATTTTGTCCCCGATTTTTTTACTTTAAGGAGTTGGTCACATGCTGCGTCGATAACTATATTTCGAACCAACGAATTATCCATATGGACAACCATTCCCAAGTTTCCCTATCCCCTCAAATATTTCGAAAGATGTTAACAATTCTCGACCCAAAGACTACTTTCAAGGGAGAGAATTGCAGATAGTTCTTAAAGAAGCATGGTAATGAATTGGACCTCTTGCCAAAGTTCTTACAGAACCCAATGGGCACTCCCTGGGACATAGCCATAATACAGGTTAGTGAATTTAAAAACCTTTTTCGGAAAATTGCATGGATTTTCACGAGGTTAACGAGACAACAAAGTGTAGCCAAAATCTCTTAGATGATTCTGTATATTTTATATTTTATGGTCAAGGAGGAAGCCATCTTCCATTGCCGCAAGTTGATTTCCATTGAAATCTCTTCCTAGTTATTGCAATACATAAGGCAAAAGAAATTATTTATGTCATATTATTTAATTTTCGCCATGGCGAATGGTTACCCAATCCTTGGAATATCTATGTGTAAGAAGATGAACTGTGAATTTGACCCATGTCACATATCTGGTACAATGTTTTTTGCTGGAATAGCAAGGCAGTACATCTACAGGTTGCATTTTTCCCATGAAAAAAGAAAAATTCAATTCATCTCTCTTCCTTGGAAAGTCATGGATTTCATGGTCAGGCACCACTCCAACAGTTCTTTCACTAACACTATATTGAATGAACTCGGTGCCAGTACCAATGACTCACTCAAGCACAAAAGAAAAGGCTCGGGTGAAAAAAGTGCCCAATCCCTGACCGCCACACCCAAGATCGCAACATCTCAGTGTAGTACTCCAACGGCCTACCGAAGTAACAAAGTCACACACAGTTCTTCAGGTGGAGGAGGAGATAAGAACCCTCCCATCGGAAAAATTGAAAGTTGTCACAAACTTCCCGTGATAAAAAAATGGAAAACAATAGTCCAAGAACAGGATGTATCGAGAGGAGAAATTGATATCCACGATCTCTCCCTCGAAGATATGGAACTAGAAATTGACATTGACAAAGTGTTCCCCGATGACAACCAGCTAGAGAGCACTTCTCCGCACAATCCTGGGATGGAAATAATTGGCATAGATACATTGGACAAAGAAGAGTCTTTTGCATTTCAAAGCATTGTTTTTGACAGTGAATTCATAAAATTGATTATTGAAAATAAATATGTAAATAATAAGAAAGGGAAATATCGTTTAGAGATCAACCTACAAAACATGCACCCTTCCTAGATCTCCCAGATACACCAAGCAACTGGAGATGCTCTAGACAACTCTATTAGCAGCCTTGAAACATAAAATGTCATGTTAAAGGAGCAAATCAAAGGATTGGATGCAACTCTAATGCCTCTTCCACTATTTTCTACTCCTTTGGCAATGGTTGGGTCCATCGCACCTGCGATAAAGTTAAAAGGATCAACAAGCCTTCTCACATCGGCTCGAGGCTATGTCAAAAACAATATAAACATAAGAATGGAATTAATAACAGAGGCTTGGGAGATGTCAAAGAATATGGTCTCTTTTGGAACAAGAGCGCATGTTTTTCATGAGTATCTACAAGCAAATCTCAAGAACGAGCAAGGTTTCTACCTCGATGCAGTTCTACCATTTGGTGTTAAAGTTACTAGTATGAAAAAATTCAGAAGAAGATAAGATGATCTCCCTTCCCTGGATCAAATAGACCAACTAAATGCATGATGGACAAAAAAGGTAAAGAACCTCAATGATATCATTTAAGCATGTGCCTAGGCCATATCTAGAAGAGAAAACTATTCAATAAGATAACTGAGATAAATATATCTACCAACACCAATGAAGTCCATGACCCTAAATTGATATTCAAATCGTTGTTTTTAACCAACCAAGAATTTGATGATCAAGTTCATATCTATAAAAAACTGTCATTTGAAAATTTCTATGGCATTCTTGAATATGGTGAAGATGACGTGAAAACCTGGCTAGTCGGTTATGCGATTAAAAACCAAGATATTCAAGAAGAATTGCACAACCTATATATTGATCTAAGGGACTTGGAAAGTGAATTGTTCGATATAAAAATTCGGCATGAAATCAACGTAGTGCCCATGAGGAGCTACATCGAAGAATTGTTCAAAAAGGATGTCGACCAGTTAACCAATGAAGCTCAAAACTAAGGAAAGCCATAAAAGGACATCAACAAGAAAATGAAAAGGCATGGGGCACCATCATAGTAAGTTGATACTGATCACATTTTTCTGTCTTCATCCACTTACTCTAACAAAGTTTTAACCAAGGACTGACAATGTTTTTTTTCTTCTTGCCAGGTCTTGCTATTTCCATCGCCGAATTTCTTCTTTCTACAAATTTTATTCTTGTACATCTTTGATTTATAGTCCGCGACAGTCCCAATCCCAGTCATTATGTCAAACACATTTTTATTTCACAGAATATGTAATGAACTATATATATTTTTACAAATTCGAAAACAATTATTTTTTGGGAAGTATTCTCAATTGTATTATGTGACCCAGTTTATCTGAATATAAATATTTGAGGTTGTTCTATGGTGATCTTCAATGTTTGGTTTTGTTATTTGAAATCTATATTTCTTCTTAAAATTATCTCATTTTCATGTACATGTTCATGTTCTATATTGTGCATATATTACAGCTTCCTATATTTCAGAATATTCTTCGATATATGAAATGAAAAGTCATATATATTTTTTCTCTATTGCTTCTGGGTTTGAGCAAAAATTGCGAGCCCAAAACAACATTCAAATTCGAACATGGTTTACATTTGTACCACAAATAATCTATTAAGATACATTAATATGAATTCATTTTAAATATATATAAACAAATCCCTTTAAACTTGGACCTGACTTTCTCGGGCTCCTGGATTGCCCGCAGGTTGACCGGTCCCCGTGTTCGCGCAAGTTAATATGTCAAAGTCATCCAAGAATGTATCAAGAGCACAATCACTGCCACAAGTTGTGATAAAAACTAATCTTCAACAAAGAATTTGCTCACAACCTTTTTAATGGTAAAAGCACAATAGAAAACGAGTAAGTGGATAAAATATTGGACTAGAAAATGATGGTTTTGCCATGTGGATTTCAAAGTATATGCAATAAGTATACAACTCAAAAAACATACAAAAAATATCTTGCCACTAAATGGAATATCTATTATAGATTTGAATATATTAGGCCTTATTTTCCCTCTTCTATACTTAACCAAATTCCCATTTCTCTTTTCCCTCTACTTTCTCCTTTTTACTCGGTCGTTTTATCGAAAATCTCTAGTTGCGCGAGTTGGCGGACTCATGCCTTCACATTTGCACTCATGCTTTTATATCATGACTCCGACCGATCTCTTCCCCATTCCATACCTAGCCACACTTCTGATTGCAGATTCCTAGGCATGCACGTTCTAGATTGCACTTCCATTGTTCCGTGACCTCCGAAGAACACCCAGACTTCTGCGATATACAAATTTACAACCGGACTCTCACATCATACCCTCTACCCCATTAGACAATTTTCCCTCAAAAGTTTCGAGAGCTACAATTTGACCGTCGGGTCCTCACGTCTCCTGTGGAACTATTGTCACCCCATTTTGAAGCCCTTCCATCCGCTTTCCATACTTTGCCATTTGTCTAAATCTCTTTCGCGGATCGTCGGGTTGGCCAATTCACGAAATATCCAATTTCCATATCACTGTTTCCTGTGCCCGCCAACTTCGTACTGCTTTCAAGTATGCAATAACTGAATTTTAATGCTTGCAGATCCAAAAACATACAGAAAATATCTTTCCAGGAAATGGAATATCTATTATAGATTTTAATATATTAGCCCTTCCTTTCCCTCTTCTATACTTAACCAAATTTCCGTTTGTTTTTCCCCTTTACTTTCTCTTTCTAGTTATTTAGCTGTTTTCCCACGAATGTGTACCCGTGTGGGTTGGCGGGCTCATGGGTTCACATTTGCACTCGTTCTTTTATATCCTGACTCCGATCGATCACTTTCCATTCCATACTTAGCAATTTTTCAGATTGCGGATTTTCGGGCAGGTGCTCTCTACATTACACTTCCATTGTTTCGTGACCTACAAATAACACTTGGACTTCTGCGATATACAAATTCATTTCCAGGAACTCACATCATACCCTCTTCCGTGATACACAGTTTTCACTCAAAAGTCTTCTGTGATACACATATTTTAATATTATATTAGCCCTTCCTTTCCCTCTTCTATACTTAACCAAATTCTTGTTTGTTTTTCCCCTTTACTTTGTCTTTCTAGTTATTTAGCCATTTTTCCAAAAATGTTTTCACTCTTGCTTTTAAATCTCGACTTTGACCGACCGCTTCCCATTCCATACCTAGCAACTTTTCAGATCATAGATTTCTGGGTAGGCGCGCTCTACATTGCACTTCCATTGTTCCATGACCTACAAACAACACCAGAACTTCTGCGATACACAAATTCATTGTCAGACTCCTACATCATACCCTTTTACGTGATACACAGTTTTCACTCAAAAGTTATGAGACCTACAATTTGACCTTTGGGTCCTCATGTCTCCTAGGCAACTATTGTCACCAAATTTTCAACCCCGTTCGTCCACTTTCCATACTTAGCAGTTTCTTGGAATCTCTTTCGTGCCTCCAATTCCTAGTCGTTGTTTCCTATGCCCATCACCTTCACACTTCTTTCCAACTATGCAATAACTAAGCTTTAATCCTAACAACTCACCATGCCTCCAGGAGACAGTCATAGTAACTGTTCGTAGACAATTTGTCCAGAAACATGCAGAGAATATACTACTAGGTAATGGGATATCTATTACAAATATCAATATACTAGGTATAATTTGAATGTAATTTCCCTATTGCATACTCAACCAATTTTTTCGCTTCTGGGTTCCCGGACAGGTGGAATGCACTTTCAGTATTCTTTGACCTGCAAACAACACTCCAGCTTCTGCGATGTACAAATTCACTTTCGAACTCCCAAATCATCCCCTCTTCCGTGTTACACATTTTTCACTCAAAAGTTGCGATACATACAATTTGACCATAAGGGCCTCACGTCTCCTCGGGAACCCTTGTCACCCTATTTTGAAGACCTTCCAATCACTTTCCACACTTTTCCATTTCTTGGAATCTCTTTTGCAGATCGTCGGGTTGGCCGGTTCAGACAATTTCCAATTCCTAGTCACTTTTTCCTGTATCCGCTACCTTCACACTTCTTTCCAAGTATATGCAATAAGTTTACAACTTCTCCAGAAACATGCAAAAAATATCTTGCCAGGAAATGGGATATCTATTACAGATTTGAATATATTATCCGTTCTTTTCCCTTTTCTATACTTAACCAAATTCCTGTTTCTCTTTTCCCTCATGGCTTCACATTTTCACTCGTGCTTTTATATCGCGACTCTGACCGACCGCTTCCCCATTCCATACCTAGCCACATTTTCGATCGCAGATTCCTAGGGAGGTAGGCTATATGGTGCACTTCCATTGTTCCATGACCTCCACAGAGAACCCAGACTTCCACCATATACAAATTTACAACTGGATTGGCACATCATACTCTCTTCCCCGTTACATAGTTTGCACTCAGAATTTTCGAGAGCTACAATTTTACCGTCGGGTCATCACATCTTGTGTCAAACTATTTTCACCCCATTTTTGAAGCCCATCTGTTCACTTTCCATACTTCGCCATTTGTCCGAATCTCTTTCGCGGATCGTCGGGTTGGCGGGTTCATGAAATATCCAATTCCTAATCATTGTTTCCTATGCCTGCCACCTTCGCATTTCTTTCCAACCAAGTTTGACCTAATGTTTCTCTATTCCATACTTGGCCACTTTTTCGATTGTGAGTTCCTGGATAGGTGGACTAAATATTTCCGTTCCATTGTTCCGCGACATGCAAACAACACCCGCAATTCCGCAAATATACAAACCGGCCGCTGGACCGCCCCACCATGCACTCTTCCCTTTTACACATTTTGCCATAAAAAATTCCTATACATACAATTTGAACGTCAGCCTTCACCTCTACTAACAATCTCCTTTAACCCTATTTTGAAACTCGTCCAACCGCTTTTCATACTTGGCCATTCCTTGCTTGCACTCTTCCCTTTTACACATTTTGCAGTTAAAATTTTCGAGACATACAATTTGAGCGTTGGCCCTCACCTCTATTGAGAATCTCGACCAACCATTTCCCTATTCCATACTCAACCACTTTCCCGGAATTCCACAAATATACAAACCGTTCGCTGAACCATACCATCATGCCCTCTTCCGTTTTACGCGTTTTGTAGTCAAACATTCCGAGTCATACAATTTGACCATTGGACACTCACCTCTCCTCATTATCTCCTGTAAACCTATTTTGAAGCCCGTCCAATCGATTTTCATACTTGGCCATTCCTTGCTTGCTCTTCCCCGTCTCCATCACCTTCGCACTTGTTTATAATAAAAAAATGTTTATATATATATATATATATATATATATATATATATATATATATAAGGTATTGTTTCTAAATATGCAATTAGTAATCTTTAATGCTAACATCTCATCATGCAAGAATTGTATAAATTGTCATTGATGAACAAAAGGATCGAGAAGATCTGCCATTAATATGCATTAAACCAATATTTGTGGAGGGTTTTGTTATCCCTTCCAAGTGTTAATTTCAAATACCATGGAATGTCGTTCGCACGTCGCCGACTTGGCTTGTTCACGAAACCTCCAATCCTTAATTGTTCTTCACCGTAACCTCCACCTTCGCACTTCTAAGTATGCAATAATTAATCTTTACTTCTAATAGCTCATCATCCAACACAAATAGAGATTGTCATTAATGAGTGAAGAGATCGAGGAGATTTCCCATTCACACACATTGAACCAACATTTCCAAGGGGTTATATTATCCCCTCCAATTATTCATTTCAAGCATCGTCTGGAGCAAACAGACGTTCTCATAAACTAATGGCACTATCTCAAAAATAGTTATGTGGACATACAGTGAACTACCACAGTAGCAATGCATCGCTCCAATGACCTACCACAGTAACAAAGAAACCCAAATTTCTTCAAACGAAGGAGGAGATAACAACCCTCCTCATCCTAAAATTGATAGTTCTCACAAGCTTCCCGTGGAGAAGAAGATAAAACAAAATGTAGGGCAGGCGGAAGAGCTCGAAATTGGGAGTGAGAACAAGGAACTTGACACTGATCTGGATAGCATATTCTGCAACCTTGATCATCCGGTGTTACACATGATTTTGGTCATCTCGGTGATGTATTAACAATGATGTACTCAGGCTCCCAACAAGAACTTTCTCCTGAGAAAAGTGGCACTTATCTTCTTCCAAAAAACATATTTTCAAAGTGAGTTTGCAGGCTGCCTATAGCCTAGGGTGCGAGAATGACCCATTCTCACAAGCCTCCTTCATCTAGGGTGTGAAATTCTCGTAGGTTTCTTTATATATAGGGTGCAAACTTGTTTTTAAGCTTGGAAAAGAGAAGAAGTCTCGAGGGTTCTAGAAGGGAATCTTCTAGAGAATGAGTTGACATTTGTATGGTTGTCATTTTACTGGCTTCTTTGATTTGGTGGGATCATTCTCATCCATGTAACCATCTCACCCTCTCCTATATATTGAAAGGATTCTCATGGAAAAGGTTAAGCAAGATTAATTGAAGAATTGGTGAAGGAATTGTGTGAAGAACCCTGCTTGAACAGAAGCTTGGAGACTCTAGTTGGTCTATCAAGAGGAATTGGATCTTCTTCATGCAAGTACAGAGCAAGTGTGTGTGTTGGAAACAAGAGTCACAAAAGGAAGCTTGCAACATCAAGGCGATCAGGTTGTATCTTCTACTTTCAATTAATATGATACAACGACATGTCCTTTCCCCATAAATCCATTCTTACTTTATTGTGTAATTCCTTGATCATATGCATAAGTTGACGATTGAATACATTTTGCTATCTTCACTTTGGTTGGTTTGTGTTGTCTTGGTCTTGACTTCACGAAAGCACCGGGGTGAAGCGGGAGCAACAGAGACTTAAGGAAGCAATACAAAGGTATGTCACTTGTTCCTCCTTACTAGCTAATTCAATGGTCGTAACTTAGGGAAAGAGTCATGTCCTGTTCTGTTTTGTTCTAGATCCAGGTGGATCTAGGGAGATCTGTTAGTGTCTGCATCTACTGATTAGTCCGATAACAAAATTGGTGACTCGACTAGGGAAGGTACCCGATATCGTCACTCGGTCGAGGGGCATGGATACATTATTGTAGCCGTAGATTATTTTACGAAATGGGCCTAGAAGATGCCGACATTTGACAATACTGGAAAGACCGCAGCATTATTCATTTTCAATCACATCATAGCTCGTTTTGGTGTTCCTCAGGCTATCATCACTGATCATGGTATCCACTTTAGAAACTTCATGATGTCCAAACTCACTGAAAAGTTGGGCCTTCGCCATGAAAACTCAACACCCTATTACCCACAAGCCAACGACCAAGTCGAAGCAATTAACAAAGTTCTCATAACCATGCTTTGACGAATGATAAGGATTCACAAAAAAAGTTGGCACACAATGTTGTTTTCATCATTGTGGGCTTACCGGATGTCCGTTAACTCTGCTACTGGGTTTACACCTTTCCGATTAGTCTACGGTCTAGAAGCCATCCTCCAGATTGAATGTGAGATACTCTCCTTAAAACTAGCTGTCGAACTCCTACCAAACACTTTTGCCGAAGAAGAACGTCTGTTGTATCTCATGCGATTAGACGAAACTTGACGCGATGCTACCCTAGTCATAGAATCCCAGAAGAAATGTGTCAAGGCCCAATATGACAAACATGTCAAGCCTCGTGTTTTCTCCGAAGGAGATCTGGTTCTCCTCTACGAACAAGATCGAGATATGCTAGGGGCTAGAAAATTCGAAGCCATGTGGCGAGGTCCTTATATCGTTATACGAGTTTTGGAAAAAGGAGCTTATGAGTTAGTAGATTACGATGGTATCCCTTTGAGTGAACCCAGAAATGGGTTGTACTTAAAGAAGTACTATGCATAAGATCACCTGTGCATGAGTACTTGTATTTTATTGTATCATACTTCTTGTGTGTTACTATAGTATGTTTTTTTCGTTATCTGGTCTCTGCCCTTATGTTACGTTGTGTTTGGTTTCCAGATGTCAAAGTCTTCACTACCCAACATTGTCTTCGTTGATGGCACTGGCCGTAGTACTCAGAACCTTGCTTCTGCTGCGTGGGCAATTTACGCCCCTACAAATGAACTTATCACTCTACGAGGTGTGTGCCTCAGCTGTGCGACTAACAATATTGCAGAGTATAGCATCGTTATCAAATTGTTGATTGATTCTATCTCGCTCGACATCCGTCACTTGGTTGTGCAACTCCATTCGCAGCTCGTAGTGCTACAGTTAAGTAATGTCTATGCTATTCGAAGTCCTACTTTGTTACAGGTATATTTGCGAATTCGCCTCTTGGAATGTTATTTTGATTATATTGAGTATCAACATATTCCTAGATGTCTAAATACATTAACTGATGCATTAGTTAACTATGTATTAGACAGACATTTGGGCCATTTATAAACCAATCACATCACATGAATCACATAACATAAGATAAGCCGGTAGAAGTCGTATATATGTATATATAACAATCAATTTTTTTTTTACAAAAAAGTTCTGTCCAAGAACCAAAATTTCAAAATCTAAAGCTCATAGCTTCTACAAAGTAACATCATGGATGACGTTCACGATAACACACGACTACCTGGGCAACCCTACAAAGTAGTCGGCCAATAGATTCGGACACGCCCACCGTATGACACTTATAACGCTGTGGGACCTCTCCGAGAGGCATGTCCAGAATGTCAGCAGTCAAACCCTCTAAGTTTTGTTCCACTGCCTCATAATCTTCAGCATCCCATCATGGCACTGGAGCCACCTCTCCTCATCGCTGAATAGGATAAGTACCCAGAGGTCGATAAGGCCCCACGTCTGTGTCATCAAAAAATATTTTTTGTAATTAGACCTTGGACAAACATAAGAACATTTTCATATGATAAAAATCACAAAAACATTTAAAAAGTGAAAAAATGTGTACTTATTACCTAGATCTCCCCACTGAGTGTCCTCGGGTAAGGCCAAATCCGGATCCCCTCGGAAGTCCAACCCGACATAGGCATAATCATCGACCATCAACATCTATGGCCGTAACTAGTCAAAGAAGGAATCATTGTATTTGATGATTGGTCCAGCTACATGTCAGGCCATGAGGTTACACCACCTTAGCATCCTCGGATCCTCTGGAGCCGGTAAACCCCACTCAACCTGCAACCTCAGCAAGGGAACCCTCTCAAGAAAGAAGGACACCAACAGTGACCTGTACCCAAATTTCTTCAGGTCACCTCTCCTGCATTTAGTCAACTACCTCTTCACGCTACGAAGGACTACGTCTGACCAGTTAAAGACCCGAGGCTCAGTACACTCTATGGCGTACTGAAAGTAGCTCTAGAGAGCCTTGTGTGGAGTAGTGCTCCCAGCCATACGAGCAATGGTGAACAAGATAGTGCGAAGGGTCAAATTCTGGACCCCCCAAATGGCCACTTTTCCTTTGCTTCTTTTCGCCTCTGGAACACAGTACTGACGACAATATTCACTCATAGGTATCACACCACCTCGGCTACCATTCAAGCTAGCATGGTACCCACGCTATGACAGTCCTGTCAGGAAATAAACGTCCTCGATATCCAAGGACAATGTGTGGACCCCTACACAGATTACTTGTTGGTCCACGTCCCTCATATGAACGAGGTACCCCAATAGCCTGACTTGGGCCCTCACACCCGAGATCTGAAAGAATTTCAGGAGACCACAGTCTCACAAAGCGACAATGGTGCTCGGGTTATTCCTGACAATAGCATCATCTTCTTCATGCTCTCTTTCACGCCATTCCAGAACCATGGTGACAGCCAAATGGTTGCACAAGAACCATAAGAAGAAGGTCAACAACTCTCTTCAAGCCTTGGTACTTTTTTCATTGAGCAAACATCAAAGAAAATTTTCATTTTGCGGTTCTCGCAGGTGCCCCTTTAGCACAGTGCGAGGTTCTTGCAGGTGCCTTTGGGGCCACCTACGAGAATCATGCATTCTCGCAGGTCCCGTGTGGCTAGCCTGCGAGAATGCCTGAGCGCAAATTTTAGCCCTAAAACAAGCTCAAAAACTTGAAATTTACCAATGAAAACAAAAAAAGATCCTGCCTAAAAACGCCAATGGCCCAAAAAGGATCTTGACCCTCAAGTCCTAGAAATGGTCCAGTTGGTGATCTGGAAGACTGAACAACTAGTTCTCCAGAAGGGGTCAGTCGCATAATACATCTCAGAGGTGGGGTGAAGTCGAAAGTCCTCACGAGAATTGGAAATTCAGAATCGTTCTAGAGAGTCAGTTCTCTCCAGTTGTGGAGTGGTGACGTCTTGGACTTCACTCTGTTGAGGAGAGCCCTCCAGTGGGTTGGTAGGAAAGGGTTGAGATCCTTCCAGATTTTCTGGAGGTAAACCCTGCATTCTACATGAACGACGTGGAGGGTCAATTGTGAACGAATTAAAAAACTGGCAAAGAGAACCCTATGGTCAACTTGGGTGAACAAACAACATGCGCTAGTAAAAAATCAAGGAAACAACACCAAGCAAACAAGAACTTCTAATTCCAAAGTTACTAGTTGGTGATGAAATCCAACGTTGCAACAACGAGATGAGAAGGGGCTGGGCTAGGGTGGAAAAGTTACGCTGACGACCTGCTTAACGGACTTACACCCTGGTGCAAGCTCCCACACATAATCATGGGTATACCCTCCAAGGAACCCGAGTGAGTTTGGCCAACGTCGATTCCAGGTACCGTGAAGACTTTCCCCTTCATAGTCACCTTGTGTAAGACCCTAAGAAGATAGGCCACTAAGGTTACCACCAACAACAATAAAGTCTGGGGGGACAATTGATAGTCCGATCCACACGCAAGGGCAGGGTATCTAGCCCGAAATCAGCTTGAGAGGCTTCCACTCATCATTGTGGGTATACCTTCAAGTGACCCTCGTAATATGTGCAATCTGTACACTGATATCAACAAAGCAGGGTGAGTAACTTCGTCGATATCAATACGACCTCGGGTTTGACCCTTGTGTGAGAAGGGCTTCCCAGGACAAAATGTTGCAAATGGAATTTGACACTCCTTAACACAAGATGCTATTGTGTGTTTTGTGCTTTGGAGAGTGTATCTCTCTGCCTATTCCAAATCTCTAGCCTATCTAATTGTTGGTGTAATAGAGTCCTAGAAAAGAGTTACTAGTTAAATTTTAAGATTGTGCAATATTATTAAAGGTTGTTGTTACTCAAAGGAAACAGAAATGAAACCGATGTTGTGTGAGACTCTGACCCAACAATGCATAGATAGGAATGGAAAATATCAATTCTTTTTCAATGAATCCTATTTACAGGAGGGAAAGAGGAGTTTTCTGGAACAATCTTGAACTATGATACATAATCTTCTTCAAAATGCAATATCAATGAATCACGTAACAATGAAAATTCTTCATTTGTTCTATTTCAACAATTGACTTCCAATATTTTCAAAATGAAAATGATTTTAAAAAGAAAAATGCTTTTTACTTTTCAAAAAGAACCACACATGGTGGTGAAACTAAGGAAAACCAATAACTAACGAAAAGCAATAAACAAAACCCAAACCCATTCCTTCTAATGTTAAAAATGATCCATCTCCTACCCCTCCCACTGGAAAGACTTCTGAGGTAAATGCGGTTCAATCTACCCCAGCCGATAAAAACAAATCCAGAAAGGGAAAGGGTAAGAATAAGGAGGACAAAAATACTTTGCAAGCAGAGAGAACCAAAACTCCACCTGTTGACGATAGGGATAAGTGCAAACCTTGATACCCTTGTCTTATCTGTGGTGATGATCACTACACGAAGGATTGTCCACGGCGCGCCGAGGTTACTAAGTTCCTTCAAGGGGCCCCGAAACCACCCACTCTGGCTGTTTTGTCCCAACCCTTCCCCTCTCAACAACAAGCCCAATTGATCATTCATGACCAACCTTTCCCTTCCACTACGTCCTATGTATTAATGTGTACTGGCGATTCAAAGAAGAATGATATCACACTTACCACTCGAGCCAAAGATTATTCTCCCTCTAAAGAGAAGGTTGATGTTATAGCTCCTTCATTGGTCCAACCATATCCCACGACTCCACCTACCAATGATCCTCTTCATCTCGAATGACCGAGCCTTGACACAGTTCTTTGCCCCCCTCCAAAGGGCGTCGTTCAGAAATCGACTTTCAATCCTCATGCTCATGCTGCCCAGAACTACAACATT
>JASDQU010752851.1:5131-20059 GCA_032191745.1 Picea mariana | reverse complement strand
TTTGTAGAACCGTTATCGACGAGAGTGCCTCGATGTGTGTCATGTATGTTACCTGCTGGAAAGCCATCGGCTCTCCCTCTTTGACTAAATCCCATAACACACTCAAAGCCTTCAATGGCTCTGGTTTTAAGCCTTACGGTGTCTTTCCTTCATTGCCAATCACGCTAGAAGGAAAAATGGTCCAAGTCGAAGTGGAAGTCTTTGACGCTCCTCTCGATTACAATCTTTTGCTTGGCTGTAGTTGGATCGATTCCATGCACGTAGTTGTGTCGACTCTGTTTCGTGTTGTACGTTTCCCACATCAAGGAAAGGTAATTACTGTCGACCAATTAGCCTTCTTTAACTGAGATACACATACTGGCAACATACCATTCATCTCCAAAACCCCACCGGGTTATGAGAACGTCGGCATAGGTCTTCTCAAAGACTCTTCGTTAATGGGTACCTTCCCCATTCCACCACTTGATGTTCCACACTCGTCTGTCGCTTCAATCAACATGATCTCCACCATGATTCATGGAACCCTTGTATCTCACGACCCATGGATGGTACCCAACCCCTGTGATCATCTTCGTTATGGAAACGAAATGCCTTTAAGTCCGGTCGAATCTACCTACCAGGCCATTCAATCGACAACCCCTTCTACCCCCTCTCTTGGTGATTTATCTCCAGATCCTTTCCGTGTCATTTTTCCCATGGATGAGATGATTATGTCTGTCATGGAAGACACCCCCTAGAACAATGGACATCACCGTTCCATCCTTTTCCTGGAACAACACACCATCAAGAGATACCAACGGATCTCAACCCCGTCGACCGTTGTCGTCATTTCAACCATTCTCGAGTCCACACACGATGTGTTTTCCGAAGGGAACTTAAGCAATGTCTCACCCACTATTCCCCTTGACATATCCATCAAACCTGGAATTGTCGAAAATGTGCATATCAGAGCTTCGTGTTCCCCTGACGATATCATCACCTACAAGTCACTTTTCAAAGAATTTCGTGACGTCTTTGGCTGGAGCTATGAAGAAATGCCGGGTATCGACCCCGACTTTGTGATACATGAGATTAAGACATACCCAGACGCCAAACCCGTCCGGAAATTCCTTCGTCTGGTTCACCCATGTAAAGTGACTTCTATCAAGCTTGAAGTCGAGAAACTTCTCAAAGCTGGCTTTATTTACCTGGTGGCCCTCACTGACTGGGTTTCCAATCTTGCCCCGATCGACAAGAAACAAGGCACAATCTGCGTATGTGTTGATTATAGGGATATTAACAAAGCCTGTCCTAAAGACAACTTTCCTACCCCCTTCGTCGATTAGATTGTAGACGATTGTGTCAGAAGAGAAATATTCTCTCTGATGGATGGTTTCTCCGGATATAATCAAATCAATAGTGTTCCCGAGGATCAACACAAAACCGCTTTTATTTGTCCTTGGGGCACTTTCGCCTATCGAAAACTTCCTTTCGGTCTAAAGAACGCTGGTGAAACTTTTCAGTGCGCTATGTCTTATGCCTTCCATGATATCAAGCACATCGTGCAACCATATCTTGATGACTTACCCACTCATTCCATGCGCCGGGTCGATCATCCAATCCACCTCCGAGCCATTTTCCGCCACTGTCGGTTTTACCATATACGCTTGAATCCTCACAAATGCGTTTTCTGCGTAGAATCCGACCGATTTCTAGGATTTATTGTTTCACATCAAGGGATCAGGGTAGATCCTTTAAAGGTTGAGGCAATTCTTAATCTCCCTCTTCCTTCTACACTTTGCCAGTTACAAAGTTTGCAAGGGAAAGCAAACTTTCTTCGTCATTTCATCCCGAACTACGGTAAGATAACTCTTGGATTTATGCGACTACTCAAAAAGGGGTCTGAGTTCGTATGGGATACCATCACAAAAAAAGCCTTCGATGCTTTGAAACTGTCCCTGACACGTGCTCCACTTCTCTTCCCCCCCAATTATAGTCGCGATTATTTCCTCTACCTCACAGCCTCAGATTACACCATCGCTATGGTTCTAGTCCAAGAGGATGATTCTCATGACGAACATGTTATCTATTGCTTGAGTCGAAGTCTAACGCCTACCAAAACCAAGTATTTACATGTTGAAAAACTAGCCTTGGAAGCCGTCCAAGAAGTTCAACATTTCCGACACTATATCCTCTCTCACAAGACTACGGTAATTTCTAACTGCAACCCTATGCAACACATTCTCACACGTCAATTGCTAGGGGGAAAATACTCCAAATGGATCGTGATACTCCAGGAGTTTGACTTGGAATTCGAACAAGATAAGTCCAAGAAGTACTTAGTGTTTGCCGAGTTGATATGCGACTTTCCCTACTCTGAAACGGAAAATGTAGCAGCCGATTCATTACCCGATGAATCCCTTTTCCTAATTAGTTCCGATGATCGTTGGTACAGCGATATCATCATATATCTCCAAACCCAGACTTTTTGACCCAATTTGTCCAGTACTGACCGACGTCGAATATGCTACCAAGCTCGTCAATATATTATCCTCGGGGATACTCTTTATTGTCCTGGGATTGACTCAGTTTTTCGACACTGCCTCACGTTCGACGAAGCTGAGAAAGCCTTAAATGATTTCCATTATAGAGCCTGTGGTGGTCATATGTCCGGGTATGCTATTTCCCAGAAGATCTTACAAGCAGGGTATTTTTGGTCTTCTTTATTTAATGATTGCATAATCGCCGTCCAAAAATTCCACGCTTGCCAGACCTATAATCATAAGATACGATCACATCCTACTCCTCTTCACCCTGTGGTCTCCGTTGGTCCCTTTGTGAAATGGGGTATCGATTTCATGACATTTCACCCCCACTCGGTCGGGGGGCATGGATACATTATTGTAGCCGTAGATTATTTTACAAAATGGGTCGAGGCGATGCTGGCATTTGACAATATTGGAAAGACCGCAACATTATTAATTTTCAATCACATCATAGCTCGTTTTGGTGTTCCTCAGGCTATCATCACTAATCATGGTAGCCACTTTAGAAACTTCATGATGTCCGAACTCACTGAAAAAGTTGGACCTTCACCATGAAAACTCAACACCCTATTACCCACAAGCCAATGGCCAAGTCGAAGCGATTAACAAAGTTCTCATAACGATGCTTCGACGAATGATAGGGATTCACAAAAAAAGTTGGCACACAATGTTGTTTTCAGCATTGTGGGCTTACCGGACGTCTGTTAGTCTGCTACTGGGTTTACACCTTTCTGGTTAGTCTATGGTCTAGAAGCCATCCTCCCGATTGAATTTGAGATACCCTCCTTAAAACTAGCCGTCGAAATCCTATCAAACACTTCTATCGAAGAAGAACATCTGTTGTATCTCATGCAATTAGACGAAACTTGACGCGACGCTACCCTAGTCATAGAATCCTAGAAGAAACGTGTCAAGGCCCAATATGAAAAACATGTCAAGCCTTACATTTTCTTCGAAGGAGATCTGGTTCTCCTCTACAAACAAGATCGAGATATGCTAGGGGCTGGAAAATTCGAATCCATGTGGTGAGGTCCTTATATCGTTAGACGAGTTTTGGAAAAAGGATCTTACGAGTTAGTAGATTACGACGGTATCCCTTTGAGTGAACCCAGAAATGGGTTGTACTTAAAGAAGTACTATGCATAAGATCACTTGTGCACGAGTACTTGTATTTTATTGTATCATACTTCTTGTGTGTTACTATAGTATGCTTTTTTCGTTATCTGGTCTCTGCCCTTATGTTACGTTATGTTTGGTTTCCAGATGTCAAAGTCTTCTCTACCCCACATTGGCTTGGCTGATGGCACTATCTGTAGTACTCAGAACTTTGCTTCTGTTGTGTGGGCGATTTATGCCCCTACGAACGAACTTATCACTCTACGAGGTGTGTGCCTCGGTCGTGCGACCAACAATATTGCAGAGTATAGTGCCGTTATCGAATTGTTGATTGATGCTATCTCACTCGGCATCCATCACTTGGTTGTGCAACTCGATTCGCAGCTCGTAGTGCTACAGTTAAGTAATGTCTATGCTATTCGAAGTCCTACTTTGTTACAGGTATATTTGCAAATTCGCCTCTTGGGAAGTTATTTTGATTATATTGAGTATCAACATATTCCTAGATGTCTAAATACATTAACTGATGCATTAGCTAACTATGTATTAGACATACATTTGGGCCATTTATAAACCAATCACATCACATGCATCACATAACACAAGATAAGCCGGTAGAAGCCGTATATATGTATATATAACGATCAAAAAGTTTTTTACAAAAAAGTTCTGTCTAAGAACCAAAATTTCAAAATCTAAAGCTCATAGATTCTACAAAGTAATGTCATGGATGACGCTCGCAATAACACACGACTGCCCGGGCAACCCTACGAAGTCGTCGGCCAATAGACTCAGACACGCTCACTGTATGACGCTGATAATGCCGCAGGAGCTCTCCAAGAGGCATGTCCAGAATGTCAGCAGTCAAACCCTCTAAGTTTTGTTCCACTGCCTCATAATTTTCAGCGTCCCATCATGGCACTGGATTCACCTCTCCTTGTCGCTAAATAGGAGAAGTACCCGAAGGTCGATAAGGCCCCACGTTTGTGTCATCAAAAAAGAATTTTTGTAATTAGACCTTGGACAAACATAAAAACATTTGCATATGATAAAACTCACAAAACCATTTAAAAAGTGAAAAAATTTGTACTTCTTACCTAGATCTCCCCACTGAGCATCCTCGGGTAAGGCCAAATCCGGATCCCCTCGAAAGTCCAACCCGACATAGGCATAATCATCGACCATCAACATCTGTGTCTGTAACCAGTCAAAGAAGGAATCATTGTATTTGATGATTGGTCCAGCTACATGTCAGGCCATGAGGTTACACCACCTCAACATCCTCAAATCCTCTGGAGCCAGTAAACCCCACTCAACCTACAACCTCAACAAGGGAACCCTCTCAAGAAAGAAGGACACCAACAATGATCCATACCCGAATTGCTTCAGGTCGCCTCTCCTGCATTTAGTCAACTGCCTCTTCACGCTACGAAGGACTGCGTTTGACCAGTTAAAGACCCAAGGCTCAGTACACTTTATGGTGTATTGAAAGTAGCTATGGAGAGCCGTGTGTGGAGTAGCACTCCCAGCCATATGAGAAATGGTGAACAAGATAGTGCGAAGGGTCAAATCCTGGACCCCCCAAATGACCATTTTTCCTTTGCTTCTTTCCACCTCTGGAGCACAGTACTGACGACAATATTCACTCATAGGCAGCCCACCACCTCGGCTACCAATCAAGCTAGCGTGGTACCCACGCCGTGACAGTCCTATCAGGAAATAAACATCCTCGATATCCAAGGATAATGTGTGGACCCCTACATGGAATACTTGTTGGTCCACGTCCCACATATGAACGAGGTACTCCAACAGCCTGACTTGGGACCTCATACCCGGGATCTGAAAGAATTTCAGGAGACCACAATCTCGCAAAGCGACAACGGTGCCCAGGTTATTCTTGGCAATAGCATCATCTTCTTCATGCTCTCTTTCACGCCATTCCAAAACCATGGTGACAGCCAAATGCCTGCACAAGAACCATAAGAAGAAGGTCAACAACTCTCTTCAAGCCTTGGTACTTTTTTCATTGAGCAAACATCATAGAAAATTTTCATTTTGCAGTTCTCGCAGGTGCCCCTTTAGCACAGTGTGAGGTTCTCGTAGGTGCCTTTGGGGCCACCTGCGAGAATCATGCATTCTCGTAGGTCCCGTGTGGCTAGCCCGCGAGAATGCCTGAGCACAAATTTTATCCCTAAAACAAGCTGAAAAACTTGAAATTTACCAATGAAAACAAAAATTTGAACCATGAAAAGATTGAAGACAAGGAGCTTACCTCACTGACGGAGATGGTTCGCCAAATGGTTGTTTGTACCTAACGCAATTGAGCACCGAAATTCAAGGGCAAAAGAGGGGTTTTTGGGCTAAAATCTTGGCAAAGTTACAAGGACTATGGTAAAAAAACTTTTACCCACTTATATTTACTTTTTACCATTTTTGTTGGTTTTTATAATTGTTTTATTTATCAAACCTAATGCCTAATACCCCTATGAGTGCGACTTTTTGCAGACATGACGATTTCGACGTCCATACTCAGGGATACGGATATTTTCTCTTTTTCATCGCATGTTTGAATTGTTTTTTATGGGTTTTAGACAAAACCTCGAGCTTGGTCTCTGTTCGTTCTCGCGCTAAAAAATACACGAGAATGTAATCGAGCACACTTTTATCACTTTTTTGGGCTCGACAAGGTTATACGAAAAATGAACCCCCTGGAGTCTTCTTTAAGCTCTTTTCAGACTCTCTAAACATGAAAAGATTGCTGAGCGATCTTGCTATTTTCACGCTCGTTAAAGTATTTGAAGAGAGCGTCTGTTGGGTGATAATTTATCTCTTTTTCGGTCTCATCAGACTATTTTAAGAAAAATGAACTGAGAGAGTTCTCTTTTGAGTGTTTTTTCAGACTCTATAATCATGAAAAACCTTCGAGTTTTCTATCTTTGGACTCGTTAAACAAACATCGAAAGACCCGTAATGGGACCGAACCACTCCTTCCTAGGGTTTGTTAAACATACTCTGAGGGACTTGTATGAAGGATGAGCTTACATCAACAAGCATGTGTTATCCTCCTCAAGCTTGCGTAAAAATAAAGAGGTACTCGCCAGAAATGGTGGGGGAAAAATTTGGGAAAGGGATGTGTTTTCATATTCATATTATTGGCAGTAAGTGTCGCTCTTGAACATGACACCCCCCTATTCATTATCTCAAGCCGGTTTGGGAAATCCATTTGTCTTTCATTCAACTTGCTGCAAGATCATATCCTGAGTCGTCTCTGAGTCAGTTTTTCCAAATCATTGGTCGTGTCATTCATATGTTCAAGAGAAGTTCATCTGAAACCTCTATTGAGTCGGCCATCTGCAGTTGTCCATTCTCTCCGTGTCGACCTTCCCTCTGTCTAGTTCAACTTACATCATACTCTGTTTCACCTTCAAAATTTGTTACTCATTTCGTGTCATTGATGGGGGATACATCAAGGCCCTTCTGTGATGAGTTTTGTTCTGTCGACTCCAGCTCATTATCCATAAACAAGACTTAGAAATTATTTGGTACCTTGGAACTTGCATGCCTCAATGGCAGGTTTCCTCGCTTTCGACAATGGGTTTTCATCATTGACCCCTGATCGGGAGATTCCGTTGAATGTTCGAACTCAACTCATTTATTCAAATTTGGTGGATTGTACTAGTGTACCTTGGGAGTCATTGACATTAATGGTGATTTCGCTCGCACTTGTTAACAGTTTCATCAATGACCGGTAATCAAGTGGTTTCTACCATGTTCGACTTCAACACATGTAATCACATGGTTAGATTTGTACTTTCAGGTGATGGGATTGAAGACCTTGGGCCTCATCTCTTTGATCCGGGCTATGATGGAATATGTATAATTTGCTGATACATAGATCCACTTTGTATGTCTCGTGGCCATGCCGTCTTAATTTGAATCTTCTTGCATAGATCCACAGTGTATTCTTGGTGGCTATGCGATATTTTGATGGCATGGATCCACGGTGTCTGATTGGTGGCCATGAACTATGTTTATGATGTCATCTGTCTATGATTTGAGTATGGGAATGCCTACCTCAGAACTGGTATGATATTCTGCAGATGCTTGGTTGTTTGCAGGTTTCCAATTAGGTGCGCTCATGGTTTCTGACACACACACACACAATTTACAAAGTATTTCAGCTGTCACAGATTCCGACCTCATACTTTGGGGGGCATTCTATTACACATGATTTTGGTTATCTCGGTGATGTATTAACAATGATGTACTCAAGCTCCCAACAAGAATTTTCTCCTCAGAAAAGTGGCACTTATCTTCTTCCAGAAAACATATTTTCAAAGTGAGTTCTTAGGCTGGCTATAGCCTAGGGTGCGAGAATGACCCATTCTCGCAGGCCTCCTTCATCTAGGGTGCGAACTTCTCACAAGTTTCTCTATATACAGGGTGCGAACTTGTTTTTAATCTTGGAAAAGAGAAGAAGTCTCGAGGGTTCTAGAAGGGAATCTTCTAGAGAATGAGTTGGCATTCGTATGGTTGTCATTTTACTGGCTTCTCTGATTTGATGGGATCATTCTCATCCATGTAACCATCTCACCCTCTCCTATATATTGAAAGGATTTTTATGGAAAAGGTTAAGCAAGATTAATTGAAGAATTGGTGAAGGAATTGTGTGAAGAACCTTGCTTGAACAGAAGCTTCGAGACTCTAGTTGGTCTATCAAGATGAATTGGATCTTATTCATGCAAGTACAAAGCAAGTGTGTGTGTTGGAACCAAGAGTCACCGAAAGGAATCTTGTGACATCAAGGCGATCAGGTTGTATCTTCTACTTTCAATTAATATGATACAACAACATGTCCTTTTCCCATAAAGCCATTCTTACTTTATTGTGTAATTCCTTGATCATATGCATAAGTTGACGATTGAATACATTTTTCTATCTTCACTTTGGTTGGTTTGTGTTGTCTTGGTCTTGACTTCACGAGAGCACTAGGGTGAAGCAGGAGCAACAGAGACTTAAGGAAGCGATACAAAGGTATGTCACCTGTTCCTCCTTACTAGCTAATTCAATGGTCATAACTTAGGGAAAGAGTCATGTCCTGTCCTGTTTTGTTCTAGATCCAAGTGGATCTAGGGAGATATGTTAATGTCTGCACCTACCAATTAGTCCGATAACATTCGAGAGACACAATGAAGCATAGTCTCCCAATGGACAGTTGATACCAAAATTTTTGACGAAGATGAATCCTTTGTATTCCAGAGCGTTGTTTTGGACAACGAATCTAAAAAATTAATTATTGAAAAGAGAGATGTAAAAAATAAGAAAGGAAAATCTCATTCAGAGGTTGACCTTACGAACTTGCAGCCGTCCCAAATATATAGACTTCACAAAGCAACCATAGATTCTCTTGATGATTCCATTGGAGTCATTGAGGCCGAAAATGCCAGACTAAAGGACTAGATCAAGGAATTGGAGGAAGCTTTGATTCCTATGCCATTCCCTCGCAGTCCTTTGGCAATATCCATGCCTTCCACCCCTGCATCCAAGTTAAAGGGATCCTCCAACCTCCTCGCATTGTGTAGAATATATGTGGAGAATAATATCAAGAAAAGAATGGAACTGATTACTGAGGCCTGGGAACCATCACAAACTATGTCTTCCCTGGGAACGAGGGCACAAAAATTGCTCGAACATCTGCAGGCAGATTTAAAAAATGAAGAAAGTTTCTATTTGGACAGGTTCATCCCTTTTTCCTTTCATGTTAACAACATGACAAACACAACAAGAAGACAACATGATCTCCCCTCCAAAATATGGATCACTCAATTAGAAGCATGCTGGAAAGAGAAGGTGAAGAACCCGTATCTCGTTGTCCAATCATGTGAGAGCCATATCAAAGAAAGAAACATTATTCACAAAGCTGACCAAAATAGACTTAGCTGGAAGGACCAACGAGTTCCAAGATACCAAGTTAATCGTTAACTCATTGACATTAACCAAGAAAGCCTTTGATAAACAAGTTCATATTTTTAAGGCGTTGTCTTTAGAAAAAAATTACAACATTCTTGAATATGGTGAAGATGACATGGCCAATTGGCTAGTCGGCTATTCGATACAAAATGAAGACATTGATCATGCTCTTCATGATCTTTCTATTGATCTAAGCGAATTAGAAAAGGATTTTTTCAACATAAAAATCTGGAATGAGATCAACGTCGCCCCCTTGAGAAGCTACATTGAAGAATTCGTCGAAATGGAGTTGAAGCGGGCCGCTGACGAAAGCCAACAGAAAAAGACATAAGCAAGAAAATAGAAAAAAAGGCTGTTATGTACCATCGATGTAAGTCTTTTCAGTTTAGCTCAGCTTCTAAGAACTGTTATCTTCTTATTAAGCTCATGAACTTGAATTAAAGGAATTCTTACTATCTTGTATGACCCTACACACTATTGTACTTGGTTATCTAGACTAATGTTCTTCATACCTTATTTCAATCAGGGATGATTTTAGGGGCTAAATTTCGCTCATGGGCTAATTTTCCATGTTTTTTCCAAAAGTGAGATTCTCTATTTTAAAAATGATTCGCCCAAATTCTATAGGATAAAATTATTTTACCTTAAAAATCGCCAAAATTTTATAAAAACTATATAAAATACTTAGAAATTTGTATATTTTAAAAAAAATATCACCAAACATTTATAGTTGACATATGAAGGATTAGTAATATTCACTAATATTTCTACATTTTAAAATAAATTTCCATCCTTAAAATCATCCCTGATTTCAATTACTTTGTCAGATCATTGATTTCTAAAAGCACTGTCTTATTCGAATGCATGATAAGTTGTTCTTCTCATTAGCTATTGAGTTATCCCATTGTTCCAAGAATACCAAATTTACCATATTCTTGAGTTACCAAGCATCTTTGGCCTACAACCGCAAAGAGTTTCTTGGAGTGATAACAAGTCCTCCATCTTGAGCTTCCATAGCTCAAAGCTTTTATCGTTGAACTTATTTATCTCGATTCTAGATGAGCTCTCCATTCCTCTTTCTATACTTGAATCTCCACTGCAAAAGCTCCCACTAAACCCAGGTTTATCACAGACCCAAGATAAACTTGATCTATCAAGATCGAGCCAAACCCTTAACAACAAAGGCATCTCTCTGAAGCCAAAAACGAGCTATGATACCACATGTAAGTTTTAAAAATGTGAATTAAAGCAATGCATATATGTTCTTAAGAAAAACAAAATTTAATCAATGGCTCATACACAACGTACACAAAGATTTTATACCGGAAACCCTCAACCGGGAAAACCTTTCTTATATTCATTATATTGAATTTCACCATTCACCATACAATATATATATACAATGTTTTTAGGTATTTCGTAGATACCAAAACCCTAATCCCTTAATCCAGGACTAATTTACAAAACTGCTAAAAATAACAAAATCCGCTAAAAATAGAAAAAATTGCCCAAGAACAAATTTCGGGGTGTTGCCCTGAATGCTGCGCATAACTAGGGGGGGGCATACCTTCCCCCCCCTGGGACCCCCCTAGGAAATGGGAATGCCCCTAGCCTTTGATGAGTCTGCTTCGCCCGGAGAAGGAAAATAGGTAAGCAGACTTAGGGAAATATTATGTACTTACCTTAATTTGATTAAGGATGAAAAAGCCATACAAGAACTACAAAATTTGATCAGATAGTATGATATGGGAAGGGAATATCCTCTACTTAATAAAGTAGTACATCAACTATACAAAATGAGAAGGAAAAATAAGGAACTACACCTTAATGCCCAAATTGGAGATTATGATATAGATTATGTGGTCCTCGACTTAGGGTCGAAGGTCAATGTTATGACAAACAGACCTGGGCACTGATGGGAAAACCTAAGTTAATCTATTCCTCTATCAGGATTATGATGGATAATTAGTAGGCAATAATCCCCTTTGGTAGGCTAGAGGATGTCCTTGTGGGCATCGACGGGGTAAGAACATTTGTGGACTTAGAGGTGATTGGGATAGTTGATGATAGTTGTCCTTATCTTGTGCTGTTAGGAATTGATTGGGCTTTCAAAAATTCCACTGTTGTTGACTTAAATAAAATAAGAATGACATTTGAAGGTGATGGCCTTAGGGTCATTGCACCTATGGATCCTAATGAAGGTTGAAGATACACAGAACCCATCAGAGAAGAAGACCATGCATATGAGCTAGAGAATATATATAAATTGATAGGAAGACAACAATATTACATTAACCCTACAACAGACAGGAATTTGAGTTGGCGAAGTGACAACACATGCTCATCGGACTCAGAAGAAGCACTGGAGAACTGGAAGAAAAAAATGTATGAATTTTCTGCGTGGATATGTGCCATACTGACCAAGGAAGTTCACTGGATATGAAAAGAAGTAAGTAACTTGCCCACATTTGATGGTTTAAATCACTTAGAAACATTCTTACTAGAATTTGAAGAAGTTGTACCAGTACAACAGAGATTGTTGGCACTGGGCGAGGCTTTGAAAGCTACTCCAACAAGATGATGAGGGACACATAAAAAGAACATCACAGACTAGATACGATGTCGCACTTTGATGACAGTGCGATTTTCAGACAACATTGAATGATGTGAAGTTAGATACACAGGTCAAAGTTGTCCGAAGGACCATGTGCAAGGTTGTGAGGATGCCTAGAGAAACATTCCTATCCCTATGGAATATTTGGTTCCTATTCTCATAATTGCAGCATTCACAGATATGGATGACACTGGCATTGTTCAAGAGAGTCTTGCATAGTTGGTAGAACTAGAAGAAGATCGATTTGTTGCAGGATTCCATCAACAGGTACAAAAGGAACGAGAAAAGGCCTATCATGATACGCACATCAAGAAGAAAACCTTCAAGCAAGGAGATCTGGTATTGGTATACAACAACAAGTTCATGAAGCATCCAGGGAAGTTCAAGACACATTGGCTTGGGTCATATGAGGTTGTTTATGTTATATAAGGAGGAGATGCATAGTTGAATACTTTGAATGGAGAGTAGAAGGAAGGTTTAGTGAGTGGAGTTGGTTGAAATTATATTATAAAAACTAGCTACCTCACAACTCTCAGTAAGAGTAGAAGAAGAAGGGTCTAGGTACCAGGTGCAGTTGAAACTGGGTACCAGACACAGAAAAGACAGTCTGCACAAGGAAAGAAGGGTGGGACGGAGCATAAAGCACAAGATGCCCCGCACAGTTTGAAGATGAAGAAAAACAGAAGGTTCAGACCTGAAGTGCCTCGGGACGAGTCATATGTGAGTTTTGGGGGCCTGTTGGCCCTTGGTTATAGAAGGTTGAGAATANGAGTGAGTTTTGGGGGCCTGTTGGCCCTTGGTTATAGAAGGTTGAGAATATTAAGGAAAGAAGCGCAAAGTGTGAATTGTGTGGAAGACAAGTTGACTGAGATTGGGTCAAAGCGACTAAAAGAGAAGAAAAGACGGAGCGAAGTAAGAGAAAGAAAGGCGTTGTACGGGGAGAGCGAGGAACACATATCAACAAGGAAGATGGATCATGGATGACTCATCAAGCAGAAAAATCTACCAATAGATGCTTTGGAGAACCTCGCAAACAAGAAGAAAAGACAGACTGGCAAAGCCCTGAAAATGTGGGTCAAGTTAACCTAGGGTTTTAGACACCTAGGGTTTTGGTATTTAGGGTTTTGACACCTAAGTTTTGGCCTAAGGATGTTCAAGAGTTATTTTAATGTATAAATAAAGGTCAAGAGGACCTGGGATGGGTTAGAGAAAAAGAGAGAGATTATGTATGATGAGTGATTGTTGTTATTATTGAGAGAGAAGTGTTGTGTGGTGAGAGAAGTATCTATTGTAAGATCTTCAGCTGGGTGCGAATATCAACCCTGGAGCTAGGTGCATAGGGAGGGGAGAGAGGTGAAGAGAAAGAAAGAGAGATATCTTCAAGCTAAGTGAAGATAGAACTGTATGCTTTCATATAATATATTATAAAGCGCAGTTCTTTGGACATAGCCCTAGGGATAGGGTGAACCACATATATCTTGTCGTTACGTGTGATTGATGTTGTGTTCTTCTGATATATGATATATTGTTAATGCAATATTGTGTTAGATATAAGATATAGTTTGCACTGTAGGATTAAGAAATATAAAGAATAACTAGATCTATGTGAGCGTGTTGCCCTAGATCCTCTTTGCATTTCCTTTGGTTGTGGACACCTGTGTCCTGCAACCCCCTTATAGCTACTTTGGGTGAGACTACATCTTCTTTGCAGGTGTTTCTAAAAGGGCTAGTAGTTAGGTCTTGTTGGTTCATTGTTAGAACTAAACCTCGGATCTTCCCTAGTGCCAACAACAACCAAACTTAATCAACATTTTCAATGCCAAAGTGTCCTGCTACCCAACTGTAGTGAGCTTCACTCGCTCACTTAATGGAACACAAAGATGGACCAGATGGTAGAACACCCCATCGCGCATATGAAAATCAATGATAACCGTGTTTTTTCCCAACATTTGCTAGGTAGTGGTGAAGTTAAGATCTCGCTCATAGATGCGGGGCCATCCGAAGGTCTCATATTTGCATGAGTGTAGTAGCATGGTTAGTGCATAAACTGGAGGTTGGCTGAGGAAGTCAACAATGCAATTGGTGCTCCCTGTTATCACTGAAATTTCGTCCGCACAGAGCGACAAGAACTCCGCATCGTCAGCACAGGAAAACAGTCATTCATGGCACAAGGATTAATCCCATAGCACAACAAAAGGGTCAAAACTATACAAAAAATGGCCAAAAAATTAAAATGCGCGGTGCACCCATTGTGCGCGCGCGCGCGCAACATCTTCGTATCTGGAGCGCATATGCGCGGCTGTGGGGTGCAAAACCCGCGCGCCTGCCAAACGACGCATTTATGGAACTGGTCGGCCTCCCAACCACTAATGGATCGGCTCCCAAGTCGATTTGACATCAAATCCGAGCTCAATCTGCGTGGGGAGGCTGGTCAAAGACCTAAGGGTGCCCTAAAGAGCCCCTTTTCACATTCAAAAGAGGCCACATAATAACCCAATGCTTGGCTATAAAAAGCTATGAATGACCATAATTTCTTCAAGGAATTCTTTGTAGTGTTATGCTGTTGAGATTGCTAGAGACTCATTCTTTGGCAATAGACATAATCAACACCATTTCATAGGCTTTCCATCTCTCACTAGAGTGGATAAGCTTGGAGTTCTTTCACTCACACTTTCATCTTTCATTGTAAGGAGAGCAATCAGT
>JASDQU010752850.1:4711-31978 GCA_032191745.1 Picea mariana | reverse complement strand
TCAGCCGATAAGAGTATCTCTTCTATGCATATAGTCTCCGAAAATATTTCACCAAACATCGGTCCTTTCAGCTTCGGTAGAGAAGTGTAATCATAAGCATCGCACAAAAGAGGAGTTCCACCGTCGATCACCAATCCCAACATCATCAGCATCGGGAGTTTTATCAAGAAAATAACAGCGTTGATAAACAAACTAAAATAGTAGTCGATCCTCGATCCTTAAGAAGGTAAGATGTGACGTGACATTTAACCCATAGATGTGTCACGTACTCTGCATTCAAAGATTTAGTTAATTCATAGATCATCCATTCGTTACTAGCTTGTGCGCGAATAAAAAGGGAACCATTAAACTCACTGATACAATGCATCTCCATCCGTGCCTCTGTCATCAATCAGTTAAGTCTCAGTGGTAGAAATCCGATAGCGTTATATTTTGAAATCTACATTTATCACCCATATTAACTAATTGATATGACTGGTAGTATCTCCTAGTTATATTCTTTCGAGTCCTTTTTGTGTGATCCCACTCTACGCAACAAGGAATTTAGAACAAACAAGAGAACGGAGCCACCAGTCCAAAGGAAGCATCCGAAATCCAGTGAGTATTAAACAATTTTCTTAGCAAGAATTATAGGTATGGGTTCACTTATGGATTTACGTTTCATTTGTATATGTTCTCACCCGATGTTTCTCAGTATATGTGTTTAAAAGGCAGTTTTGATTGCAAGGAAAATGCCTCCAAAGTAGCCATCCACCAGGAAATCATCACGGGCACTCAGTTCAGCCTTGGGACAGTCCCCCTCTCCTTCCTGAGTTTTCTTCTTAGACCTTTCTCTTCTCTGTGGTTTCAGTCTCAAAGAAGGCACAATCTCTAGATTATTTCTTTCGAACGTATCTGCAACCACCCCAAGCCTATGTTTGGATGCTAACGCTGCCTTCGAGCAAATAGTTGTACCTCTCGAAGACCATAGGAAGGAGTCCCAAGTGCATTGGGGTTGATACCTCCCACTATGGCTGCCTCATGGACCTCGTCCTGTGTTTGAAGGAGATCCCATAATTGCAAAGTGTAAGAGACTCAAGGCATTTGTAGATGGCAAAGGATTACTCAATTGGAGGTCGCCAAGATGAACTTACCAAACCAGATCCCTAGGGAATATGAACTTGGCATATAAGAAGGATTGCTCGCAAAGCTCCTAGATTTATAGGGAAATCAAAGAGTTACACTAGGCTCACCAACATAATGCCCATGCCTCGCGACATGATGTTTGAAATATTTCAGCACGTTGCAGCTAATCGATGGATGTGATCCAGAACATGAAAGCGTCGTCGATCGGGGTTGCAAGAAAGTGTGCAGTGCGATCCTTTCGATCCTTTTTGAATGTCTGAACCTCCGTTATTTATAAATGATGCTTGGTATTCTTGGTGGTACGCATTCTAAAGGCATTTAATGACCTTCTCTGTACGATATCCGACCTTTCCAGAGCACACACGCACATAATTCGTCCTTGAGGCCCTTTTTCCCAAAGGTCAAGTAATTATTGTGATAATTATACATTCATGTCTATCGTACTTGATTAGCCACACTACAGCATGTTGAGGTGTTCATTTATACCAAAAAGGAGCGGAAGATTCACAGGTCACTCGAAGGAAGCATTTGGGATCACGTAAGTATTAAAAATGACTGAGACTAGCAAGCTTCACAGGAAGAAACTTCCTGATCATAGACTAGACTATGTCATGTGATCCCGTCGAAGAACTAAAAGAATCCTTAAAGAAACGAAGTATGTCGAGCTCCCAATTTCGGCATCCCGATATTAATCGACCTAAGTGGAATAATCAAGTTGTGTGTCGAACAGGATGCGTCATGGGTGAAAGAATGTGAAAAGGTTACCAATGGAAAGCCTGGGTAAGTACAACAATTCGTAGCACATCTAATCAAAGCCAGAGCCATACTTCAGAAGTTGAACTTCAGCCTCGCAAAATATCGGGCGCACGCGGCAGACATCAAGGGAATCTATACGGATCCGATGGAACAACACAGGTTTCCATGGGCCAACACCTATGAAGAACTCTTTATGAGATGGTCTGATTATGGAAGAGTCCACCCTTTCCAAGAAACAACTCGAGTGGACTGTTGAAAGACTATTAGATAATGATGCCACATGGTGATTCTTGATTAGCTCAAATTGTATTTTACCTTAATTATTGTTAAGACTTTATATTATAAATAGGAACATCGATCGATGGTCATGGGGTCGATGGTTTTTGTAAGAACTCTTTTCTTTTGGTTGTTGATTATTATTTTGAGACTACTACGAATTAAGAATTCCTTCTGGACCAGAGACGAGCTATTTTCATCAGATGTATGTGACTGGAGTTGGAGAAGAATTACTTCCTTTCCTGTTCCATGAATGTTGCAGTAAATGAGTAAGAGAAATTAATTATGTTGTCAAGTTATCTAGTGCAATGTTTTAATGTTCCTTTCTTTAAATGATGAAAGTAAATCATTGTGCTTCTATGTGATGAATGTCTTGGTAGATGAATTATTTTTCTTACCGTGACATTGATTACAGTGGTATTTCTTTCTCTATGCTAAGTAGTTTTACCTCAGCTATGTGATGAATGTCTCGGTAGATGAACTATTTTTCTTACCCTGATCTTGATCATATATGTGTCTTCTTTCTGTTAAGTAGTTTTTCTCAGACAACAGTTGGATGCTATTTCGGTTAATGTACTAATACTAAGCCCTTTAGCATAGGATCAATTTTTGCATTTTCAAGTAGCAGGTTATCCCAAGCTCGACCCCTTCCCAATAGTTAAAAATATTGTCCTATATTCGTCAAGTTGGTTTATACTGGCTTCCATCTCTTGTACCTACCCCACCTAAGAGAAATTACTAAAAAAACTGTCTTAATCGAAGGAAGAGCATTCACCAGAAAACACAAAATCTCATCGATAATTTGGCCAAATTGCAAGATCTGGAAAACCATTCCACTCCAAACACTACAAATTCTAATTGGGCCTCGGTGGCGGGTTTGGTTCCTGCTATTGAATTAGGGGATTTAAGCCCCTTCAACAGAGGGTTAGGGAGAAAAGACGTGAATTGAAGGCATTTATGGAATTAAATGAAGCATACTTGACAAGCTTCATCCCATTAATTGCAGCCACAGAATCTTCTCTAAGAAGCTTTACATTATTCATGGCACCCTCTATATAAATGGGAAACATAGGCAGAATAACACTTATTGTGGAATTGCAAATTCACAGAGTTAGAGAGCACAAAGACAAACATGCAAGTCAACAGTGTGAACCAGTTGAACCCTATTCGATAAAATAAAATAGTACACACTATGGCACCGCCAAATATTGGTGCACCAAGAAAACTTGTAAGGAAAAATAGAAGCATCCTTAGGGCATCGCAGAAAACCATGGAGGCCAAGTAAGAAATGGCCAAAAGAGAGGGAATTGTCGATGTCAACGCAATTCCCTCCCCATTGGTCGAGCCAGTGAGCCCCACACTGATCGAGGAGGAAGAACACACCCCAATGATGGCCGACATGGAAGTTGATTTGCACGACAGTGTGTAGGGCCACCAAACAAGCGACGCAGGAAACCTATAATAACATGCGAGGACCGAAGAATCTCAGGTGAGAACTAAGTTGTGTACTTTGAGCATAGCGTTTCCTTCTAGTTTACCAGGAGGGTTGATAGTTTTATAGGGTTTTATTGAAAACATGTTCAGATATGAACTTGGGTCAACCCAAGAAGAGGAAAGAAGTCATAGATCTAAGTCAATGAATGGTTTTTTTGCGAGCTGGAACTACATAGGATTGATTGGACGCAATCCATGGAAGAAACACGCGGAGAATGAAGGTATAGAAGGGAATTTTTAGGCCATGGAATCCAATGAAGGAAGAGATAGAAAGATGGTTGAAAACAAAGGAACTTGAGTTTGCACAGAAGGATAACAGAAACCCTAAGTTAAGACCACGCAAATATTTATACAAATACGTGTTTAGCGACCTACATGAGGTGTTTTTCTGTGATTTCATGAATTTGTTGCAAGAGTGGATATTGAGGTTAAAATACAACCACCCAACAAATAGAATTAGACAACTGGAATGGAATCATGTGGAGATTGTGCACTTGCAACAAGTTAATAACAAATTTATGTGCGCAATAGATTTTTGGTTAGACAATATTGTATATCACCGAATTTTCAATAGATACATTGAATTCTTACACCACAATAGAGAAGGATTTTCTAAAGGGACCTAGAGGTAGGTACATCAAATCAATGTATACTTCAATCAAGATTTTATTGTATAACAATGGTGTAATGACCATGGAATTAGACAATATAAAGACTTGGGAGCACAACATAGTTGAAGGTAGGAGGATAGCTAAGGAAGTGAAATAATCATGTGAGGAAGCATTTGGTTTGTTAAATAAGAAATTGTTAGGCCTTGATAAAGAGGATAGTTCTGGAACACTGGGTAAAATTAATATAGAAAAACATCTCCTTGACATTAAGGAAAATATGGGAGAAGCCCAAGCTGAAATTTCACAGATAAAACAGGCTGACATCACTCAAATAGATAGATGGTTGGTAAAACCAATTCTACAACTACAGTCTATTATTTCAAAGGATAAACAAATAGAAGAAAGATTGCCTCAGTTAAAAAAGAAATTATACTCTTTTGAGGCTAACAACCACACAGAACCCTCCAGGTTAGTAGCTCAGTTTATGGAAAGATGCATCAAACGTATTGAGCAGGGAAAGGGAAACTCTCTTGGAAACCAATGATACATTTTGTTTACATTGTCTGTTTCGGAGCTCGAAAACAAGGAAGGAAAGAGTTTCTGTCAGCACAAGAAAAAGACAAAGGAGAACCGAACGAAACGTCTCACCTTCTCATTTTGTAACTGATACTTTTAAGAGTAAGAGAATTCCAACCATTTATGGTTGTAAATTTTGTATAAATACACATTCGAAATAATGAACAAAGGGTTGCTTATTGTCGGTTGTAACTGAGAAAACTCTCCTCATTGAGATTTAATACAAGTGCAGACTAGAGATTCCACATCTCGACTAGTTTGAGTTATGTGTTCTTATGTCTTTTCGCATTCCAACATTTTCTATATATTTCCTTGATGAATGCCTAATCACAATTTAGTATGACATCTACTGTGGTTATTCTTCTTTCAGTTATCTGATAGCAAGCAAATTTTCCTCTATATTTGTTGTTAGAAAATATAAGACCTATGAGTAAATTAGATTACTTTATTTTATGCTTCATTTAAGGTTACATGATCTATTTTCTTCTCCTGTAACAAAGTAAGATTCTTCTGTATTGGATGCCTTGCTTTTCCTAACAGCTTTATGTTTTTATTTCATTACATCCGATATTTTCAAATTTAACTCAGAGTCAAAAAATGGCCTTTGAGCTGTCATACTATTAATTCAATTTAAGGAATTTTTCTCACATAACTGAGACAGAAAAAGCAAACTTTAAAAACTCCCCTTATTTCCTGATGCCTGACATTTTTCTTTGAGCCTTAAGTGCAAAATCAGGAACAACAGGATCTACGGGCTATGGATCAGATTGAGGAAATCCTATGCTCAACATATGAAAGGAAAAGAGGAGGTCCAAGGGCAGGAACAATAGGCAGAACTCTAATATATATCATCGTCAGTGTGAAACCTACAACCCCATGTACAACTAACAAACCAGAGAGAACACCAACGTTTAGACAATGAAATTTTAGTGAAAGAAAGACAATAGGAAATGCATCCAAACAAGGAGAGGTAATTGGATGAGCTAGTTCAAGAAGTAATAGTCAAATATCTACACCATGTGGAGGTAGTAGATCGACACAGTTTAAGATGGCAGGACATGATCCCACGATGAGGCTACCCAAATTTTAGGGAGATGCATAAAAGGACCCTGAAAAGAACTTATTCATCTGTGAGAAGATCTGGGAAGAAAAGAAGAACAAAGATGAGGATACAAAACTTGTGCAGGTAGCTATCATGCTAAGAGACTGTGCACTAGATTGGTACATGAGTCTATATGTAAATAGTCCACTAGGAGTAACAAAGACTATTACAGGTGTGAAAAAACTATTGATAAACGAATTTCAGAAGCCCGAATCAAAATATCAGTACATGTATGAAATGATTGAAATCAAGAAAAAACTAGGTGAGTTTGTTTGGGAGATTGATCATAGGTTTAAGTGTCTCAAAGGTAAGTTGAAATATTCCATGACTAGCATGCAACATAGACATCTATTTGTGAACTCATTGCTACTGCATTTGAAACACCCATTAAGACAATAGAAGTTCCAAACTTAGGCAGAGGATTTGTAGGCAGCCTTAAAACTGGAAGAGAACCAATAGCAGAAGACAGATCCAACAATAGAGAAGCTGAAGGAGGATCTGAAGAACCTAACATTTCAGCTTAACCAAAATAAGGATAAAGAGAAAAGAAAAGTTGTTTGGTGTACCACATGCAGGATAGAAGGACACCAAAAGAACAAATGTCCGACGTTTGCGCAATACATGGAAACATGAGTACCAAATAATTTGCCAATGGGAGGACCATTGTGCGATATTTGTAAAACACATGGGAATGATCCATATCATTTTCCAATGATGTAGATGTATAATAAAGTACCTAACATCTCATACTGTAATTTTTGCAATTCAATGGGTCACGATTATAATGATTGTAGGAAAATGGAGCTGATGGGAGAAAGGACTTCAAATACTTATAGGGTGGAATAAGAAATTATGATAGGACAAGTTGCACCTCAGTTCAACTAGGTACCATGACCATACAATAATGCAGAGCAGCAGTATAACAATGTGCAAACACAATACAACAACGTACAAACACAGTATAAGCCCGTGCAGTATAATCGGGTACCTCAGTACAACGCACCACGAGGAGATCGAGGTGGAGGATGAGGAAGAGGAGGATTTGGATGAAGCAAAGGACCACTAGTGTGCCACAACTTCCAATATCCAAGACATTATGTAAGAGAGTGTCCACTTCCACCAGTGACATGTATGTATTGTCGTGCATCAGACCATGATACAAAAGATTGTCCAACACTCTTGGGAAAGATCAAAGAAAAAAGGAACCGAAACAACTAGAATTTCCAATGGATCTCTACAAAAGACAGGGATGATGGGAGAAACATCAATATAGTCACTCGAGGAGGATCCAAGACAGGATCAGATGTAGTAAAACAAGATCCAGTGCAAAAGCAATGGGTAAAGAAGAATACTAAGCCACAAAAGCAGTTTGATGCATGAAAAGAAAAGGAAACATGCAAGGAGGATAGACTCTCTTTCTCAAGAAAAATGTTGCATCTACATCATTCGCGTAGCAAACTCAGAACTCACCAATGTAAAAAATTCCCTCCTCAATGGACCACACCGGTGAAACACAACCATTAGAGAAAGTAAGTAACATAAAAACTTTTCTACAATCCTGTGTTAAGTTATTGAAGGATCCGTCATCTGTTAAGATCTTACAAAATATGCTATAAAGATGTAACACAGAGGCAAAAGGAAAGTTAGAATAGAAAACAACCAATCATCTCCATACAAGAAGAAGGACAAGCAGAGAATTCAAACTGAATTCCAACATTGGGGATTTTAATATGGGTTATATCATACTAGATTTAGGCTATGAAGTAAATGTTTTACCTAAGAAGACATGGCAGTGTATGGGAGAACCCATGCTAGGTTATTCACTTGTCTAGATGAAATTAGCAAATCAACAGAGAGTGCTACCAATTGGAAGGCTTAAAGGTGTGACAGTAGATTTGGATGGAGTGCGCACTATGGAAGACTTTGAAGTAATAGAGATAGTAGTTGACAAAACACCTTACCCAACATTGCTTGGACTAGATTGGGCATTTGATAACCAGGGTATAGTCAACCTGAAGACAAGGAAAATGATGTTTGAATCAGGTGAATATAGATTCATTGCACCATTGGATCCATCAGAAGGATAATTTTTTGTAGAACCCACTTGTTTGGATCTGCAAGAAATAAACCATCTATACAAAACCATCGCGCGAGAAGAGGATTATATTAACCCAACTGCAAATGGGATACTCAGCTGAACAAGCATTACATCATGTGATTTTGACCAAGACACGTGTTAGGAGAATAGACAATAGAGGTTACATGAAGTTTCCACAAGGAGGTGTGCAAGAATAGACTTTGCAATAAGATGGGTTGGTACAGAGATAAGGGAACCTCCCAATTTTCATGGGTTAAATGACTTAGAGGAATTTTTGAAAAAATATGAAGAGGAAGTATTAGAAAATCAGAGGCTCTTAGATCTAGATATCGCACTCAAGGTCACACCTGTAATATGGTGGGGTGTGCACAAAGAAATCATTTAGGACTGGTACCAATGTAAATGACTACTCCGCATTAGATTTGGCACAAAGAAGGGGAGCAATAAAATGTAGAGGTAAGATGGACATGGTACACTAGTTGAACACTTAGAGAAGTGCAAGGCACAATGGAGGATGACACCACCATAGGAATAGCCTCATCACTTTATCCATATATTGGAAGTAATTCCACGAAACTGGTATATATACCAGGAGATGTGCAAAGGTACTATAGAGTGGACAGGCTTACAACAGAATTTCATAGTAACCTTCTCAATTGAACACGAGAACTACAACATGGATTCAGCACTGAAGTTGATACATGGAATGATATTTACTGATCAACCAGAATTTTAAATCATGACAGAATATCAACAATAAAATGGACATACAATCAAAGAGTTACTCTCATGTTATCATGTGGAAGAGGAACTACCAGATCAAGATGATCTTTTCAACATTCAGATTATAGATACTGAAGGAGAAAGAGATGTGGAAGGTCTATCTTTGGAGTCAGAAGTATTTTTTGCACCAATCAAAGTTAATAAAGTTAACATTG
Organism: Picea mariana; assembly: GCA_032191745.1. Classification (NCBI taxonomy): domain Eukaryota; kingdom Viridiplantae; phylum Streptophyta; class Pinopsida; order Pinales; family Pinaceae; genus Picea; species Picea mariana. The sequence continues at coordinate 23,002 of JASDQU010752850.1, read as the reverse complement.
GGACGAATGACAATCCTAAAATAGAAACTATTGGAGACTATTGGGATGAGAAAACAGTGGAAAGAACAACATAATTACTGCGTGAATACAGTGACATGTTTCCAATAACATTTATAGAGAAGAAAGGAATAGCAGGAGAGCTAGGTGAGATGAATATACCTCTCAAACCTAAGGCTAGACCTGTCAGGAAAAGACCCTACAGAACGAATCCAGTATATAAGAAGAAATTGATAGAATGTTGGAAGTTGGTATCATAGAACCAATAGAGAGATCTGAATGGATAAGTCCTATGGTAGTCCAAGAAAAGAAACAAGGGGGGATAAGGATTTGTGTGGATCTGAGGAAACTTAATGATGATTTCTTACATGACCCTTTCCCTACCCTGTTTACATATGAGGTCTTAGATAATGTGGGAGGCTAAGAAGAATATTCATTTACAGATGGATTCTCAGGATAAATGTTGGTCCTAAAGTCTGCACCTGACTGCTAAAGGGAAAATCTAGGCCACCTCAAGTTTAGAAGGGTTGATTTTTAATTTTGTTGGTCAGTTAGAGGGTTGGTTCTACCAAGACAAGAGCATGGTTGGGTTGGAAAAATGATAAGGATGAGGGTACTCCTTGGCTGGTGGAACATTGGTGACAGAAAAGTGAAATAATAATAACAAAGGGAAACAACAAATCACTCAATGAATAATTTGTTGCAAGAAGTTTAATACTTAAAATATCATTTCAAGACATTAAACATGTATCAAAAATACAATTACTCCCTCAGGTTGCGATAAAAATGAATCTTCACCAAACATTAGTTGTTTTCACAGGTTTCATATGAATAAAGACAAGTTATACAATAGTCAAAGGAAATGAAATGTACTTTGCACAAATCAAAAACTACATTCAAGATAAGATAAAAACACATGAAGATTTGAAAGAAACACTGCCATCAAGAGTATATTCACCAAGTAGAGAGATTTAATCCATGCATAGAACGGGTCCAACCAGTTGTTGTCTTTCTATCCTTTTCAAAAAATCCCACCCCCAAAACATACAGAAACTGGGTATTTATCAGAGTTGCAAAGGCTCGCGTCCCTCTGGGACGAAGACTTAACTCTACACTAACAATTGTAGAACAACTTATTAACTTGACTAAAACACTGCTGGAGTACAAAAATGTATACTTCACACTTGACTTAATCAAAAAGTGGTTCTTATCACACACAGAAGACCACTTATTGTGCTTTTAAAGTAAAAGATTCTTGAACTGAATCATTAAAACTACCACTAGCGATGAAACTGGAATGATGCATGTGTTGGAACGAACTGGATGGAAGAAAAAGACTAGGAGCGACATAACTGATTTCTGCAATGAGTATTGGAATGCATGTGCACTGTTTGAGGCCACTGGAGGATAATTGGTTGTATCTGGCAGCTTCTTCACATTATCTGTTTCAAGAAGAGGTAGGTATCCTGGTGTTTTTCCTAGAGTCTTCGACATTCATGTTTTCTTTGTGATGGATTGGTCGTAGTTTGCTACCATTCTACTTCTCCTCATGACATTCCTTTGATGATTTGGCGTAACTCCCAGTTGGTTGGCAGGCGCTTCTCTTGGATTAGACATAATAAAAGCACATGATTGTGGAAGTTGTCAAAGCCGGTTTGGGTCCACACCGCTCTAACCCTTACAATCCACCACAAGCTACCTGATCTAGATTTTATGAGCAGAACGAAATGAATACAAATTATTAAAATATGTTTAACACAGAATAACAGAGATACAATAAAACTAGTTTTCTATTCAATAAGGAAATAAGCTGAAATTGTAAAATGCAACGAAAAACAAGCTTGTTGGAATGGTGGCGGCTTATCTCTGAGAAGAGATGTGACGGTTGCGCTCATTCGCAAGAAGTTGATTACAATGAGGCTCTGAAGGCCTTTTTACAATAAATAGGAATGTCAAAAACCCTACACATCCAAAAACCTAACCATAGGAGATTAAGCACCAAAAGTCATGTGGACCCCATTTGGGTAAGTTAGTACATCAACTTTCCGGGGTCATAACTTTTGCATATGATCTTCGTTTTAGGTGCAGGATAGCCCATTGGAAAGGTATCGTCGAGGAAATTAATTTGGAGGGCTCAATCAAAGCCTTTGGGTATCATTGAGAAGATAGATCCCGAAAAACCTTCATTTAGGCCCTCAAAATGGCCCTAGAAGTTAAAAAATGCTAAAAATAGTAAATTGCCAAAACTACCAGAAAATTGTTTTGAACGAGTTGGAAAAGGTGGGTGGACACCAATATCCATATGGATCAATCCTACCTCCTTAAGAATCAATGGCCTCCATTGCATTGAGTTCCCCCATCAGATGAGGAAATTTCTACTGAATTTGGCCTCGGGTGAGCCACTTGCCTTGGTGCAGGGGATGCCTTGCTTTAACGACTCAATAAAGTTGGGTCCTTTGTTGTCGAGTGCCCTTTATCTGTGTGTCCACAATATGATCACTAGATGCCTATTGCATGCATTCAGGGTTGAGCTTTGTTGGTGTCAACTTCTTTGTTACCTCTAAGGTGTCCAATAATGGTGGGAAATATGGTTGAAGGAGAGCCACGTTGAAGACTGGGTCCAGGCCAAGGAAAGGGAGAATGTTGAGCTCAAAATGATTTTCACTCACAACTTTGGTGATGGTGTATGGCCCATAATGGAGTGGGCAAAGATTTCGATGGGGCATTGTAAGGCGTTCTTTCTGCAATTGCAACCAAAATTTTTCTCCCACCTAAAACTTGTGTGACACCCGATGTTGATCATGGCACTTCTTGTACTTGGCATTAGACTTCTGTAGAATATCTTGAACCTGTTGGTGGATGTGTTAGATTTTCTCAATGAACTAGGTGGATTTGTCAGCTTGTGGTGGAGCAGGGGATGAGTTGGATGAGGTGGTCACCAAGGGTAGTGCAACATCCATCGGGCCCAATGGTTGGAATCCCAACCCCACCTGAAAGGGACTGTGGCTAGTTGAGATACGCAGGGCTTAGTTGTAGCTATGTTGTACATAGGGAAGAATCACATCCCATGTGTGGGGGTGTTTTGAATTGTACATGCGAAGGATATGTATGATCATCCGATTGACGACCTCGGTTTGGCCATTTGTCTGGGGGTGGAAGGCAGTGGATTTGGTGAGCTTTGTATCTAGTAGTGACCAGAGGCTCAACCAAACTTTGTTGAGGAAACAACTATCACGGTCTGAGATAATGGTTTTTGGGATCCCAAAATGTACCCATACTCATTCAAAGAAGATCTTGGCAGTGGTTTCTACTGTGATGTTCTTCTTGTAGGCGACTAGAATCACCATCTTGGAAAAGCGATCAACAACCACAAAAACACAGTCATTTCCCCTCTTGGTGGATGGGAGGCTCAACATGTAGTCCATTGATATGGATTCCCATGGCCTGTCAGGAGTAGGCAGAGGGGTGTATAGGCCCTATTTTTTTGTGGTCAGTTTGGAAATAGCGCAGGTGGTGTGGGACCTAATATACTTGCCAACATCTTGTTGAAGTTTCGATCAGTAGAAATGTTTCTGCAGCATCACCACTATCGTTTAGATGCCAAAGTGTCATGCCACCCAACTGTAGTGATCTTCCCAAATCAGCTTTGCACGCTCACTTGATGGAACACAGAGATGGCCTAGACGACATGACAACCCATATTGAAGATGGAAATTAGTGACCACTGAGTTGGCTCCCAACATTTGGGAGGTGGTGGAAAAGTCAGGGTATGTCTCATAGAGGTGGGGCCATCTGGAGGTCTTGTGGCGGCAAGAGTCTAGCACTGTGGTGAGTGCTACGACTGGAGGTCAACTGAGGAAATCAAAAACTCAGTTGGTACTCCTTATTTTATACTTGATTTTGAGGTGGAACTATTGTAAGTATATGGACCACTTCTGATGGTGATCATTCTGCAATTTCCCTTGGGTCCGCATGAACTGTAGTGGCTTGTGATCAGTGTGGATGATTGTCTCCTTCCCAAGAATGTAATGTCTTCACTGGCAGCAGGCTTGCATAATGGAGTACATTTATTTTTCATAAGTAGGGTACTTACGAACAACATCTGATAGTGTCTCACTATGATATGCCACAGCGTGGTCGTGTTGAGTGAGAACAACACCCACAACATAGTTTGAAGCATATGCATTGATCTCAAAGGGATGTTGCAGGTCTGGTAATGAAAGTATTGAGGATGAGAAAAAATTATTCTTCAAGCCATAGAAGGCTTATTTTTGGGATAGGCCCCACACAAATTTTTCCTTACCGCCACCCCTGGTTACTAGGCTGACGACCCATGCGATATGAGAGAATCCCAAAATGAACTTGCGATAAAAATTGGCGAGGCCCAAGAAGCTTCGAAGTTCGGTGAGTGTAGTTGGGGATGGCCAGTCATGGATGACCTAGATCATGGTTGGATCCACATGCAAACCATGTCGATCAACTATGTATCCTAAGTAATGCACCATGTCCATGCCGAAGTATCATTTTTCCAAGTTTGCATATAGTTTGTGTTGTCACAGGGTGTGCAGAACCTGCTAAATATGTTGCAAGTGTTCCACTGAAGTCTTGTTGTAGATGAGGATGTCATCCAGATACACCACTAAAAAATTATTGGTGAAAGGTTGTGGGATATCGTCTGTCATCCTCATAAAATTTGTCGGAGCATTTGTCAAACCAAAGGGCATGACCAACCATTCAAAATTACCTTTTTTTGACTTGAGGGTGGTCTTCCATACATTTGTTTGTTCTACTGGGACCTGGTGGTAGCTAGACTTCATATCAATCTTATTGAACTATTTGGCCACTGTGGGTTGATCAAGGAGGTCATCGATTCAGGAAATTGGGTACCAATTTCNAGTTGGGATGTATGTTCCCCTTGTGGAGTAGTTCTTGGATATTCCTCTTGATCTCCTCATTTTCTAACAGAGAGTGGCAATAGATTGGCCCATTGGGTAGCGATGCGCTTAGGGTCAGATTGATGGGATGCTTGACCTGGAAGTGTAGAGGTACACTGGTAGGAGAGGAGAAGATATCTAAGTATTCTTCCACGACCTTATCCACTTGCTTATGTTGTGTGGAGAAATCGGTCGAGGAGGCCCTGGATGTGGCTATGATATTTCGCTCACTCTGAGATCGAATCATGAAGAAGACAAATTTCTCGGTCTGAGAGATGACCTTCCTACATTTCTTGCCAGAGATCAAGGAAATAACACTAGGAGGGACTACCTCCGGTATCCTGTACAATTTCCTGTTCAAATTAATAATAACACTACGAGGCCTAAACTCATATACAGCATGACATTTCCATAAATAAGGTTGGCCCAAAATAACATTACAAACTTAGAGAGGAGCAACATCACACAATACCTCATCTTTGAAGGGCTTGATGTTGAACGACAGTAGACATTGTTGGTTGATGCAGAGATCGCTTCCTTGGCAGAGCCATTCAATGGTGTAGGGTTGTGGGTGCGACGTTGTCGGCAGGGCCAACTGCTTGATGACCTCTACTGAGATGAGGTTCTTCTAGCTTCTCTATCAATGATAAAGTGTAGCGGGGTGTCGTTTACCGACATCTGTGAATGGAAGAGGTGCTTGCCTTCTTCTGGATCGTCTGGTTCACTAGGCTGGAGTTTGGTGGTAGCAACGGTGGAACTAGTTTCCGCATCAATGATTCAGCTTCCCCTTTCTAGTTCTGACTCAGAGTCAAAACCCGCATCTGATTCAGAGGCTTTCACTTCGGCCACCAACAACTTCTTTGTGTGGCAGTTAGCAGTGTTATGCCAAGGGCTCTTATGGAAGTCACACCACTTCCCAATATCTTTCTTTGTCTTTTCGGTGTCCTTATTTGCTTGCGGATTGGGCTGGTTGTCCTAATACTATCCATTTTTGCTCTGTCCTTTGTTGTATGGGTTGTAGCCACCCCTCCCTGGCTTTTGTTGTGAGGGGTTCCCAGGCCCAAATTGTCGCATCTTTTTTTTTAACTTCTGCTCGATTTTGATGACATATCGGTAGTCCGCACCCAAGGAAGAGATGTCCAGAAATTCCATTTCGATCTAGATGTATCTATGCAGAGTACAGTGATACTTAAGCACCAAATGTCACTCTGAATATTTGATACCCAACTTGGTGCGCAAGGTATGGAAGATATTTGTGAACTCTTGCACTACTTGGTCTTTTTCTTGTCGCAGTGTGGTCCATTTGGTATACAAGTCGTCATAACTTCCAACATGGCAGTATTGTTCCTTAATAGCATTCTCTGTTTCCTTTTGCTCACGAAAATTTTCCCACCAATCTTTGACATGGGAAATGAATTTGAGGAGTGCAAAAGTAATCTTTTCTATATTCTAAAAGTTATGGACAGAAAAATACCCTTCTAGTATATTTAACTACTTGTCTACAACATCTATGTCTATTTGACCTTCAAATATAGGAATATCGAAGTTTATTTGTACCTTGAAGGGGGCAGTGCCTCCACTCGAGGAATATATGTCACCTATTGGTAGCGTCCAAAGGATTTGCACGAAACTATCCATAATCTCATTCCTCTGTTGCGTAAGGGATTCCTCAAGAAAAAAATTGAAAGGATCTCCTATCCCGTCATATTTATTTTCTCCTGCCATGATAGGTCGCTTGGGCATGCGAGAGATTTTTTCCTCAATAGAAACAAACTTGAGGCCCAATTCTTTTTACCCTAGCCTCATTGGGGACATGCATTGAGACGAAAAGGAGTAGACTGCTCTGATACCACTAATCTGGATTTTATGAGTAGAAAGAAATGAATACAAATTATTAAAATATGCTTAACACAAAATAATAGAGATACAGTAAAACCGACTTTCTATTCAATAAGGAAATAAGCCGAAACTCTAAAATGCAGCGGAAAATAAGCTTGCTCGAATGGCAGTGGCTTATCTCTGAGAAAATATGTGATGGTTGCGCTCATTCACGGGAATCTAATTACAATGAGGCTCTGAAGGCCTTTTTACAATAAACAGGAATGTCAAAAACACTAGACATCCAAAAACCTAACCTTAGGATATGAAGCACCAAAATTCATGTGGGCCCCATTTGGGTAAGTTAGTACATCAACTTCCCCGAGTCATAACGTTTTCATACGATCTTCGTTTTAGGCGCACAATAGCCTGTTGGAAAAGTATCGTCGAGGAGATTCATTTTGGGGGTTCAATTAGAGCCCTTTCCTATCATTGGGAATCTCTATCCTGAAAAACCTTCATTTAGGCCCTCAAAATGGCCCCAAAAGTTAAAAACTCCTAAAAATAGTAAATTACCAAAATTGTCAAAAAACTATTTTGAGGGAGTTGGAAAAGGTGGGTGGCCACCGATATCCACCTGGATCATTGCCACGTAATTCTCTAGCAATACCATGGTTTCGATTGAGGGACCACTCAAGGATGTTAACGCTTGAGTATTTCTCGTCCCCACAATGAAGTGTGGTCGTCAATCATGTTTGCAATCTGCGATTTGGGTGACCCTACTACTTTAGCGACCCTGCTAAAGTTCTATATTTCTACCATATTAGAACTTCCCTATCTAATTTAGTGATGGCACCAATTTCTTAGAGCTTGGGAGCTTCGGAGGAGGACTATCTCTTGAAGTGACTTTTTCCTAAAGTGACATGGCAGTCTCTCATCACTTCAGCACTTCAGAGTTCAGGAGATTTTGAATGAAAATTGTGTATAACTCTCAGAGTAGTACGAGCCTAGAGTGACGTGGAAACTTGAAATAAATGCCATGTTTCTTGATGTATGATTGTCATGTGTCTCAGGTGAATGAGTGTCATGTGTCTCTGACACTTCGGGCTTCGAGAGTTTATGAATGTTGTGCTTGGAAATCCCCCGAAGGTTGATCTCCCGAATATGACGTGGCGGCCTAATGTCCGAACACTGATGTGTCATGGAAAGAAGGGTGACACATGTCACTCGAAATAGCATGGATGGCAGACCCAAATATGCCCGAAATGAATGTCATGTGTCTCAATAAATGAGCACCATGTGTCAACGCTAGATGAATGCCATGTGTCTTCGGCTCTTCGGGGTTTGGGATCTTCTAAGTTCAAAGTATGAACATCTACAGGATGATCGAACTCCCATAGTGACGTGGTGACCCGACGTCATATCCTCAACATGTCATGAAAAGAAAGAGACATGTGTTACCTGGAAATAGCATGGATGAAGCAATCAAAGGGCCTGAGATAAGTGCCATGTGTCATGATTGATGAGGGTCACATGCTTTGGCACCTTGGCGATCGAGAGTTTCGATGATTTTGGCCTATGCTGAGTTGAAAAACACAAGTGGAGCGGTAGGGCCCAAAGAGATGTGGAAGCCTGACGTCACTTCGGGACTTCGGGATGTAAAGCATGGATATCTTTTGAAGTAGTACAAGTCTGGTTGATGTGGCAATCTCTCGTCACTTCGACATTTCAGGCTTCGGGAGTTCGGGATGTAAACCATGGAAATCTCCCAAAGTAGTACGAGCCTGGTTGACATGGTAGTCTCTCATTGCTTCGGGACTTCGCCTCTTCGACACTTATGTCTAGTCGTTAATCCTTGCGTGACTTCGATGCTTTGAATGCACGAAAATCGTGGATCTGGGTAGCATACTAGATCTCCACCATTGCAATTTTAATATGTTTGATCCTACAATCTAAGCCTAAAATGGACTTCTCTGAATGCATCATTTGCTCATTGTTTTTACCTGTGCATACAACATACTTGACTGACTTGTTGTAAGCTCAATTAAAGGAAAACAAGATGACAGGTAATTCAAACCAAATCACAATATGTGTTTATCCTTCAAGAAAAACAGAAAAACTTTGCACAAAGAATCATTCAAGCAAGCCAACAAAGAAAACCAAGTTATTGAACAGATGGGAAACCGACTTTATCAACCAGAAGAGGAAAAATTCAATGAAGGAATAGCGAAATGAGAGAAGAGAGGAAGGGGTGCAGACCTAGGTTACAACATTGGCTCCAACCGGGAACAACACTTCCTTGCAAGGTGCTAAGAACAGTAGATCAATACCTTTGAATTAAATAACTTGCCCCCACCTCCCTTTTATTACCTATTTTTGTCTGTCAGCCATGCATCCCTGAAAACTAACGCTGAAGCTAACCCTAATTCCTTATTGGGCTATGGAGTCTTTATTGAAATTTGAAACTGCAGCTAAACCCCAATGCCTTTGTTGGGATATGGAGTCTCTTATTCAAACAAGCTATTGAAAACCAACACACTGAAAAACAATCTACGAACTAAAAATTAAATGCTCGAACTATGAGCTTATTCTCCTAATCCTAATTTGTTGAAACTTTCTACTCAGTTATAAGCATATTTCCATAGTAACCATTCAAGCAATTGATCTACTCACTATATTTCTTGAACTTGCTTTGTGAAATTAAAAATTCAAAAATGGAATGACAAATTGCTCCGAAAACTAACCCAACACTTGGAGTGAAACAATGATAGAGGATTAAAACTAATATAATCCTCTAAGTATGCAGCCATCAGATCATAAAAATTATGACCAGTTACCTCTGTATTGATAGTAAACTCATGTTCTTTCTGCTCCAAATGAACAGACTTCCCTTGTGAAAAAATTGCTTCTGTAGAAACGTCGACGTCCTCATTTTTTAGACCCGAAAATGGAACAACAAAATGTTGTAATCTGTTTCCACTGTCAATTTCTCCCTTTAAGTTATGATGTCACAAGCATCCTAATCTTCATAAAATCTTTGAGAAACATGTTTACCTTGCAGTTGTTGATTATTTTCTTGTACATAAATGTCTTCAGTAGCTTTCAAAGCAAAGGCATCGTAAAAATCGGAGCACAACCAGTTACTTTCGTTTATTCGAGGAGTAGGAACAAATGGTGTAGTGAGAGCATCATTTGATGAGAAAGAAAACATGTTCAACTGCTCTTGTAGCTCCTCCTCTTTTTCTTGACCAAAATTTAAACACATATAATTTTGAAAGTCATCGTAATTCAATAATGTGAGTTGATCCTCGATATTTACAGTCAGATGTTGAGGGGAAGAAACATGTTGTTTGGAAAATTGATCATCGCTCTCTGCAAAAACTTCATAAAATTCATCATTAACAAATTCATTCCTCTACTTATAACTAAGAAAAGGTTCACCTATACATGTGAATCCATCTTTGCGATAATCATCAATATACTTAGTTTCAAGAATAGAAAAAATTGATTTGTTAGATTCAAGATCTGAGGAAGAATAAATATCTAAAAGTGATGCATTGGCATGCTAAAAATAAGAACCCATATCAGATTTTCGTTGTCCATATCCTTCCTTGGATTCCTCTGTATCCAAATATGATTTCTTCTTCTCATAAACTCATTCATGTTCTAAATCTATGTCCCAAACTCGATTTAAGAGCCTTCCACAAGTTCAGATCTTGTCCTCAATCTTCTCAACATCAGTGAACATCTGCCTTGGTGATCTTCTCAAAATAAGAAGAAGAGACAATACAGTTGGTAGTCCAAGGCAGGGAGACTTTTACAGTCATGCGCAAAATGATCATAATGGATCAGGAGATTGCACAGAGATCCATGGGGGATGTGGAGCAATTTGAAGTCATCATGGCACAAATACCCACCAAGGAACTGCATAGACTCTAGGCCAGCATAATGCAAGAGGTGCAATCTAGGGACTGCGCGGATGCAACCAACTTGGAGGTGGGAAGAGGAGTCATTGAAATGAAAAAAATCACATGCGACCAACTAACTTCGGAGAAAGAAGAGGATAAAGGATGCGTAGATAAACTAGAAAAGGGATTAACAATGGTTTATGATAGCATCCCAAACAATGAGCAAGCACCTAAGAGGAGTGCAGAGGAGAAGATTAACATGATCTCACAAACAATTGACAAATGTAAGCAGGAAATTGAGGAGCTCAAAGAAAGGATCAATCCTACGACTCCTCTCGAAGTCTGAGAATAGAGAGAACAACAATATGCACTCCAAATAGTTGAGATGAAGAAAAAAGCAAGGGAAGTAGAAGAGTTGTTCGACAGAGCCACACATATATGGACTATCCTAAAAGAAGACGAGAAGTTCCAAAAGTGGGACCAAGAAGAGAAGACAATCAACACTGCCATACAAGAGATAAAGAAAAGGAAAAAAACAATGAGCATCATAGAGTGCTTGAAGGGAACTCAAGACATGAAGAAGCTACAAATAGAGTTGAAAACCATGTAGACAAAGAAGCAAGAAAGAAAAGATGAATTGGAACCCGTCCAAGAACAAACAACATATATGATTGTGTAGTTGGAGGAAGAGAAGGAAAGTATGGCACATGCACACATAGAGGGCGCAACATTGATGAAGGATGAGATAACATTGTAGTCAGTAGATGCGTTAACAGGAAAAGTTGCAAAAGTCAAGGAAAAAGGAAGGGAACTAGAAGAAAAGTTCCACAGTTTGGACACAACAGTACAAGGATCCACACTGCCTAAGTGGCTCGAGACGAGCCACATGTCAGTGTTAGGGGTCTGTTGGATACATGCCTATTTTGAGGAAAGACCTAATTTTGGAGCACATGCAATAGCTAGCAAGAAGAAAACATGCAGAAAAAGAAGGAAAAGCCACATGCAAGAAAAAAAGCCATGTGCGAGGAGGCAGACAAGCCTAACCATATTAGGGTTAGAGTTTTTGACAAAGGTTGTAACAACTATAAGCTTATAAAATAGTATAAATAAGAACCTAGGAGGTCTAGGTTGGGGTTAAGTTGTTGTTTGGTTAAGTAGTAACAAAAGATTGTTGATAGTTGTGGTTGAAAGTTGTTGAGTTGTAGAAGAGTCAAGTAAGGTAGATTTTGAGGGTTAGATCACATGTTGGGGAGCCTGGTGGGATATAGTCCACCTCATAGAGGTTCCTTAACCTCAACAAGATCGTATGAGTGAATATGTAATGTGCGCAGTGCCAGATTCTGCAACATACTAAATAAAAGAGCAGAGAAGCCAAATCTTTGTGGACGTATCCCAGGAGGGGGTGAACCACGGTAAAACATGTGTTCTATGTGATGTTTTATTGAATTATTACTTTATTTTAATGATTATATTATGAATGAATGATTAAATAGATGTATTGGAATGCATGCATGAGCCTAAAGATGAATCAATCCTAGAAATACTTGAATAAATAACAAGATTAATGCATGAAAAAGATAGAATACACTCCTAGATCCCCACTCATTCCTAGACTACAAACACCTGGGTATTGCAGTCACCCATAGAGATATCTCGGGCGAGACCACGATGTGTGCTTTGCGTGCAACGTTGCCTTCTAGTTTACCAGGAGTGTTGATAGTTTTAGAGGGTTTTGTTGGAAACATGTTCATATATGAACCTAGTTTAACCCAGGAGGAGGAAAGAATTCAAAGATCTAAGTCAACACTGAGAAATACTAGCATAATCCTTTTTCTGAATCAAAAAGGAGTTTGTTCATAATACGATATGAAATAGCATATGGAACTTCTACCTCTACCAAGGAGTGAGGAGAAAATAAAAATCAATACAATCCAGTCAATAAGCATGCTTGGTAGATGTTACATTTTTTAATAAATGAGGAATTGGGTCATAACAATGTACAACAGAAGTATCTTTCTTTCGTAACAATGTACAAAATGTACACTCAAGATTCCCTAGAAACTTGTACATTAGAAGTTTAGTTGTCTATTTGTAGTTGTGCTTTCTCCCTATATATATTGTTTATTAGGTAATTGGGTTATTTTGTGTATTGGATAATGAGACTAGCATTCCCAGAGATGTCTATAGTATCAGTAACATATTTTTCAGCTCCAGTACTTGATTGATCTGATTTTTCTTCAACCTTTAGCATGTTATGCTTGCTTATATAAGTGTGAAATAGGTGGTGTTAGCCTTGAGAAGTATGTCTTATGTTGGATGTGGGTTAGGAAGATAATTTCTTTGGAAACATGGCCTATTATATTCATAAGTTATAATTGAAGTAGGGGAATCCACAGAGAAGCCTTAAACTAAAATGAATTCTCTGTTATTGAACTTGAAGTTTGCATAAATTGTTTCTCATGTTTTTCTCCTTGTATTCACCCAATTTTGTTTGTTGGTGTCATTTCAGCTACCTTCTCACTAAGTTTCATTATAGGTGGTGTTTCCTTTATGTTGTTCTGGTGATCTTGTTGAGATGAATGCATCTACCATGTTTGAGCAAGTGATCCAAATCTGGTGATCTACCATCAACAATCAATAAAGTAATAATTTGGTAGATTGGACTGTTATAAAACCATCAAACAATGACCCTTTAAACAAAATCAGACTCAGCAATCTAAGATTTTATGATATTCAATGGATATATGTTGGTGGATTCAAATATATCGGTGCCTAATCCTTGGGAAATGGAGTAAAATCACTTTGATACTTGGAATATTTGATTAAAGGCAATATTCAACCAATAAAAATGCTCAACACATCAATTCTCTTTAGTTATAATAGTGCTGCAAATTCATATTCCAACGAGCATACTAAGATCATGAAGATGCAACGGTAATTTTTTTATATTCTTGTTTCATCACATAACATTAGATTATGATATATGAAGTAAAAGACATCTTTCTATTAGGAGAAAAAACCCAGGTACATAACGTAATCTAGATCTGAAATTAAGGTTTTTTGAGAGGAAAAAGGAGTCAATTTCAAAGCTTTACAGGTGGAAAATAACCAAGTTTATTGGTCATTGATATAGTATTAAAATGGGAACCCATTGTAGACCAAACGATTGTTGTTTCTACCCCTTCCTTTACATGCTTTAAATTAACAAAAGGTCTCAAAAAGTTAGAAAATTTGGTCACTAGTTATTGGTTTTCTTTGGTTTTTTAAGGAGTTGTGGCTATGGTACTATTTGAAAATAACATATAGTGGAAATTCAAAAACTACTAGATGGGAGGTTTTACCTTTAGTGGAATAGATTATTGGAGATGAGAACGTATATCAATGGAGATATGGGAAATATTGGAGCTACACCCGTCTCATGGGAAGCTTTCTATGGTAGAAGAGGATGTTTCCTCCCTCATCCTACAGATACCTGACATATACTTAGTCAACAAAGTGATAATACATTAACAATTGATATGTAAAAGATTTGAAACTATATCACATGTCAAACCTAGCAAATCACTAATTGGAGAGTTGTCATCTAATGCAGCATGTTCCAAGGGAGGAAGATCACTTGAAAAAGCTCCTATATTTGTAATATAACAATGCAATATTCATTAGAATCCATATTGGAATATAAAATAATACAGACTTGAAAAATGGATTAGATCAATTGGGAGTCCCACCAAATGTACCTCTAATGGTAGGAAAACTAGAATGACACTGCATCTGTCTACGTCCTTGGATTGAAGCAACAGTAGTGGATTGTTTCACCACTGCAAACATCCACCTATTTATAAAAACATTGTGATGTATGTATATACTAATCTTAACATATTTATCTCACCACTCTACAAAACTCACCCGGGACAATAGAAGATGCATTTTTGGCGCGAGGATGACCCCTCTTGTTGAGGTGTGGAAAATGAAATGGTTCATATTCAGATGAAGAATCAGTTTCCAATCTACCACTTATGTTGTTTCTTTTGTTTTTCTCTTTAGGGCTAATGAATCTCTTCTTCCTCTTGAAAGATGTCTCAAAATCTCCTAACCCAAGAGTGAAATCATAATCCATAATGTCAAGATTGTTGGCATCATCCAATATTTTTTTTTTACCAAACCAATCAACTATTCGGTCTTGCTCAAAGTGGAAGGAGGATTGTTTTGAAGCAACTCTAGGTATCCAAACAACTCCTCTCTAACTAACTAAAGTCCCTCGACATCTTTATCAACATTGTCTCTAGCCATAATAGTTGTGCTAGTGTCTACATCAAGGATTTACACCTCTATAATTATCTTAGGAGGGGCATTGAATGAATTGGGTGTTGCATCATGGCCCAATAAAGGGTTTGAATCCCCTAAAGAAGAATACAACCAATCCACCTTTATGGCATTCTTACAAATTTTGTCGCAAATAGACCATGTGAAATAACAAGATATAAAATTGGTATGATACCAGGTGACAAGATATTTCTTATCAAGCTTAGTTTGGCGTCTAACCCAGTAAGCATGAAATATATTCTCGTGAGGTTTGCAATCACTATTTGTAATTCTTCTAGCCTTTTCTATTTATGATTCAAGCTTCTTCTCTTTCTTGTAGTTGTTCAAATACCCTTATATTTTCAAAATTTCTTTGAACCGGTAACAAGGTTCAACATTTGTCAAGAGGATATAGAAAAACCAATCCATCCTATGATCACATTTTTTTCTTCGATCGGATAGAAAGTTTGTCTTCAAGTAACTATGGTATGACTCAGCAACATTGTTTGTATCGTGATTTGCATGGAGAAAATCTCGGCATCCTTTGACCCATGTCCCTAAATATAAAAAACCAAGTTAGTGGATATATCTCATGTTTATGAAACACAAAAATGGAAACAAAAGAAAGAGTATGTGAACTTACTAACCTTATCACCGACAACTGAATTCTTCTAAAAATAGTCCAAAATTTTGTCTTGATTTGCAAATTTGTTGAAAAAACCTTCGATTGCATTGCCCACTTCATCTTTGGAACAATTCTTCATGATATAACCTAGTTCATTGAACATCTCTTTAACATTTTTTGGACTACTGGTCAGTCGGTTCACATCTTATAACCATGCCCTCCGTACATGCCAAACACACAAGATCACTTCGCTCCTTGTGATCCTCCTACCGCATTCAATTCATTTTAAGTGAGGAAATTTTCAAATAAATATAAGTTGCAATGTAAAATAACAAAATTGAAATTACCTCAAAGATGTGATTTCATCCAATGAATCATCAACCATGAAGGCATTCACTTTCCCATCAGGACATATTTGGTAACACCTATGCATGAGGTGCTCCAACCATAGTCCAATATATTTTGATGTGTTTCATGATGACACCACCCATGCAAATGGCACCCCGCTTTGTTGTTCATCAAAATCCACGAGTGTGTACGATTGATACTGTCATATTAAAAAAACATATGTAGTCCAATTTAGGTCACCAATAATATTGAACTAGACAACTCAAATGGTTATACTAAATCAATCATTGAAAACACACTCACCCCATATTTATTCGTATCGAGTGTTGAATACATGGCTATTATGCTATTATGCGATAGAATGACCATGGTATATAACATCCATTTTGTTTGGATTCCAGCTATGAAAGGGACATATCCACCAATGGGCTTCTAGTAAAAGAAAAAATCATTATTGTGTTTTTCATACCAAAGGTTCACACTCTTTTCATCCTTTTTGTTCAGTTGGCAGTTCCTCTTCATCAAACGATTGTATATATTCACAACATCTTTTCTTCACAAGAAAAAATTCCTATCTCGATCTACCGCATCCATGTCAACATATTTCTTTATGTTCATTTTACACACTGTGTCAATAGGCACTTCAAAAAAATAAAATTTCCATGTAAGAAACCATGTCCCTTGAAAGCCTTGGCTTATTCTTGGACCTAGACTCACCTGAAGTGTCATGTTTTCCATGACAGGGCCATCCATTCTCATCTTCATGCTCCTACATGTTATACGTCAAAATCTCTATATCAATGGATTGAACCATAACTTTTACAATAAAATGGCACTGACAACCCCTCTTTTGCACAAATGATTGCGTTGTATATTTTCCTCTATTGTCCCATGGGTCATATGAGAAATCATAACTGCATAATAAATTGTCAAAAGTCAATACATATGAGAAATGATAAAGTTCTATTGTTACCAACATCTAATCAATGCACTTTTAAAATACTTACAACTCATATATCAAGGAAGCACTAGCCCTTGAGCTTGGGGGCTTGTTTTGTTGGCGAATAAAAGTGCATGGAGCTATTGGATTCTTTTCTTCTCCTCTAATAAAGTTAGGAACTATACGTAAATGGATTTTTCAAACCAACCAATGCTCAACTCATTTCCATATACTTTAGACCATACCAAATGTTTACTAGAAAAGATGATATTGTCTTTTGGGTCTTGCACCTCAAGTTCCATGATAGTCTTCCATTTCTTTACCATTTTGTATCAATGTCTATAAACAATGTGCAAACGTATTAGGAAAACTTTCTATCCATTCACAATATTTTCATTTTAAGCCGTCTCTTATAGTTAGAAATGAAAATATTCTAAGGAACTCAATTTATTGTCATAAACACACACTCTGCTATATCGAACTAGGGCTCCAACAGAAGGTCGCACTAGAACAATACCCATGCACATTGATACAATTAAAACATCTTCTGATGCACGTGGATGCAGTACATCTTCTAAAAGGAATTGGTACAAATTTAACTTAACAGACTGGATTTAAATTTCATAGGCAGAATGTTTATTTGAAGGCTCCTTGTCATTATTACTATGCTTTGTAAAATATACTACAAATGAGTAATGCATATTTAAATTGATTGATGCTCCACACTAATGAGTCACTTTTTTTTTGCTTGTGTAGTCAAAGGAAGAGGATCATGATTATAAACCTATAAGAAGAGAGAGTAAACCAAATGGGAAAGTTCATGCATGGGGTTTGACTATGGAAGATGTACCCAATGGCTTGATGGAAATTCATGCACATGCGGAGGTTCCTTATTTATATCCTTCAAGTGACTTTAGTTGGGTCGACTTATATTTATGGAGTTTCTAATTTCACTTTATTCTTTTCCCATGGATCGACTTCTCTTCTGGGGTGTTCTTCCACTTTTCAATGGTCTTCCTTTGACTTTTGGAATCTTCTTTACTTCTAAGAAATTTTTTCTAGGAGAAAAATACCTCTCGCAGCTACCAAAACATCAACACCCCCTCTTAGCTAGGGATGTATTCTTCCATGATGGTTTCTTCTAGTAGCCCAATGACTACTATGCAATCAACTAGTAACCCCAAGATACCACCATGCCATCAGTAGCTCAAATCTTCTTCCATAGTCTCTACGACTATGTTGCACTCCACTAGTAGCACACATCTACTACCATGTTGTCCAGTAGTACACAACTAATACCATAGTCCTCATGACTATGATGTGATGTCTCTCATTTCTGAGTAGTATTATTCACACCAATCCATCTCACATGGCATGGGAAAGACTGCCACCATAGCCCCATTCACACCTAGCCACCTC
>JASDQU010752847.1:34141-46633 GCA_032191745.1 Picea mariana | reverse complement strand
GGAATTTCGTAGATCATTCCATGAGTTTGGTTGAAAAAATTGTCCTTTTGTCTCATTTGCAAGAATACATATGAATCAATATGCATTAGGGTGTTTTCTTACATAAAAAGAAAAAGACAGATACTTTTCTCCCTTTCGTAAATAGGATTCATCGAAAGGAAAATTGTTGAAATTTTATCCCTTTGCATCCATTTGGAGTCGAGTCCTTTCACATCATACGTTTCACTTCCACACAACCTTTTGACTAAAGAAAAACTTAAAAAATGAACATGCATTAATAAAATTAACTAGACTTTTTATTTTCTAAGAACACCAACAATAGTCTAGGTATAAGGTCTTTGGACTATGATAAGTGAGTACAATGTCCAAGACCAAGAATAAAAACCATAGAATATTAAAGAGCGATTAAACCCAACTTTAGCATAGGCATAGTCGGGAATCCCCTCTCACACAGGAGCTACACATGAGGTCGTGTGTGACTGGGAAATGGATATTACCCCTCTGAGACTTAACCAAACATAGTGGAACAATAGTATATTGGGGATTCTTCTTGATAATAAGTTGTTTCCATTTTCTCTCAGAACTTTGTGAATCTTGAATCTGTTCGGGGTCCTCTGAATCTTTTTCTGGTCCTCTTTTTCTTAGTCCTCTTGAGGAATTTCAGACCTGATATCCTTCCCATACTGTCGGACCCGGCTATCAATTGTACCCGCTTGGAGGCTGACTGCTAGTTGGTGACCTTAGTTTCCATAATATTTAGGACTCTTACACAAGGTGACGACAAAGAGGAGGCTTTGTTGTACCTAGATCATACATTGGTCAAACTCACTTGGGCTCCTTGGAGGGCAACCCATGGATAGACCATCGGGGACCTTACACCAAGGTGTAAGTATGTTAAGCAGGTCACCAACATAACTAATCCACCCACTTATCCCCGCCCCTTCTCACATGTTCCCACAATGTTGGATTTCACCACCAACTAGTGYACTCATGGTGATAAGCTTTGATTTGTTTGTTTGATTCCTAGATTTCTTAGTGCATGTTGTTTATTTTCTTTAGTTGGCTTTAGGATTGTCATTATTATATCTCAATCCTAGCCTATCAAAACTTGCGTAGGTCTCAAAGGATGCCAGGTTTTCCTCCACTACATTACGCACTTTTTCCTCCCAACTCACCCAAGCACCACCTTCAAGAGAAATTCCACAAGGAAAACCACTTTGAAGATGGAAGTGTTGTTACCCCTTTTCTTGAATGCCTGGAAGGAGATAACTTTCTAGAGGGATTTGTACTCCCTGCAAATCCACCCTTCACTAACCCTTTCAGTTTCCTCCTTCTTCAAATAAACTCTGTTGGAGAACCTGAACTTGGTATCGATTACCCTCATCTACCACTTGTACCTTGTGAAGGCGTCGTGAGCATGGAAACTCGATAGATCCATTTATCCAAAGGTTACATCACACCACCACGGGTTTCTGGTCCATATGGCCCTATGCAAACCCCTGAACAACCCCACAAGATCCTCGATTAGATACAACCATAGACTCCAAGTTTAAACTCTTGCAATGAGATCAATCACATGCCCATTCATGCACCCCTCATCCCCCCATATATGGTATCTGTAACAAACCCAATCCCTAAGTACCCTTTCTAGATATGGGGCATACAAATTTCACTTACTTTAGTCTTCTTGAATCATCTCTCTGAGATATTCATTCTCTTTTACTCAACCTTAGCTCTCTAACGACCACTACCAGACTCAAAACCGAGCTCTGGGTTGCAAGTTATGGCCTCCCAAATTTCTTCAAGAATTACCAAACATGGGCCACGTGGCTCCACATCATTCATATAGTCTCAAAGTTCCTACATCCATGGGGGAGGTTCATCCACCTTCCAATCCAACGACGAGACACAGTCTTCATCTAACGCATGAGCTAGAGGGAAGTTTGGCATTCGATGCTTCAGCGTTGAACGTCTCTTCTCCTTTATGCATGCCTATCCTCTGAATTATTGAATTCATGAACTCCCTAAGGATCCCATAATCTCTCCACGTGGCTCCGACCTTCGGGCCTTTCGACTTATCCTCGATGTTGCATCCCAAACCTTCGGAGTCCCAAAGTCTCAGACTCCTGAAGAGTCCACCCTCACACATGGTGACATAATCGACGCAAAGGCAAGGACAGGTGGGCCCCAAGCATTCCAACCACCAAATGGGAGAAGTAAGCAAGTACCAGGGGTGACACGCGACAAGGAAGAGATGACATGTGGCCCCTACAGTGAGTGATACATGTCATGTTTTAATGGGCACACAGGGTCTTTTAAATGCATGAATCTAGGTGACACGTTGCATGTCAAACGTGGTTCCATGTTACCCCGGGTGACATCAGCGTTCCACATCACCCCAAACTGGTAGCCTTCCAAGCCCTTCGATCTAACGGTCAAGGTGTGTCAATGTATCCCCTTGATCTATAGCCTTCATTACTTCGTAAATTCGATGTTCGGGGTATCCGTGGTGTGACTTCCTTCTTACTCCCAGAGTGATTAGCGTCGGGATGACCATGGTCTAGATATAATGGTCGGGGGAGATCTCGAAGGGTCCCTAGATCTATGGTCCTCGTCACTTCGCAACTCCACCCTTCAGGGGTTTCAACATTATGGTTGCTCTGCCTTCTCGAAGCAGGACTTCGTCAAAAGTACCTTATGTGGGCCCTCCACTGGTTGATCGGACAGGTAAGAGGGGTTCTCAATGAACTCTCTAGATCCACAGTTCTCATCACTCTATAACTCCGACGTTCAGGGAGTTTGGTGCTATAACATCCTTGTTCTCCTGAAGTAGGACTTCGCTGATGTTACCTTGATGTAGATCCAACGACTAAGGGGACTCATGAATACCCTCAGATCTATGGTTCACGTTACTTCGTGATTGATGAATGAATCAAATTTTAATGGTGGGGAAGGTCTATCTGCCATAGTTAGGTAGACCTCTAGGTGCCAATCAACATTGTGTGTAACCATAAAAATCATTTGTCTTTGACCAGTTTACAAATGGTATGGTCAAAACACTCTAGAGCTCCGAACTCTTGGAGTTCTGGATCTAGAAAGGCTTAGCTCCTTTCGGACCTAGCACAGGGTTTCCAGACCTTGGTCACATGGGTCCTTTGAAAAATCTCATGGGCTATGAGCTAATCTCTCAGTTGTGAGTTGGTTAAGGACATGGGCATGAGCCCTCGGTCACACAAGTGAAAGGTCTGAAGGAGGCACCCTCCTTCCATAGGGTTTTAACTTGCCCTTCCCATGAAGGTAGATTTGAGAGGTCGATAGGACTTAAGTATTCCAATAAATCCTACCCCGACCCTCTTACAAAATTACATCCCACAACCCTCTAACTACTAAGCCGAGGCAAGTAGGCAACCATTCAAAATCATGGGTCCACATTGAGACAATACATATTTCTACCTTAATCATTCAATACAAAACTTAGTCATAAACATATAAATATATTCAATCATCATTTCCATCTCAATACATAGAGTATGAAAATACTTATTAGAAAACCAAAAATCGTGAAGCGATTGCTGAAAGGGATGTTTGTTTCCACCAAACCATAGGCACAACCACTCCTGAATGGATTTATCATTGGCCACCCCTGAGCTCGACCACGATGCTCTGAGAGAGTCTCTTTCTTCTTACTCAACGACAGTCAGGGATGGAGGTTACTCTCCTCCTCCCATATGATCTTGGCAACCAGTTTTCTCTGTACCAAGTAAGGAGGTCTGCATGAGTACTTACATAGTCACTCATCAACCTTGTTTATTAGCTTGTAACGAAAACCATGCCAGCCAATTCTTACGCCCATAACAAGTTTATTTCTCAGTTCTTCCTCAAACCAGAGAGATGCAAGAACTCTTTTATTTTCTCGAAATTGGTCTCTCGACTCTATTTCCTTGCGCATATCTTCCTCTGCCCACAAATTACCTATTTTCTTTCCTTCCTCAACAAGGTTGCGTGGTTCATAATACCCAGCTCGTGGTCAGGTCTGGAAGTCTTGTAGATGGGTACTCTACCCCATATCCTCATTAACTCTTGAGGAGGACTCTTCCAGCTACCAGTCTGACTGGTAATTCATTTCTGGGTCAGAGGACTGTTCTGGATCTGAGTCATTAGATCGAGTAAGGTATAGGTTTTGTGGGTGGTCATCTCAACCATTTCTGGTTCCCCTCACCATCTCTCTCATAACATCATGGTCTATCTTGACAAACCCCCCTTTCAGCAATTATGCAACACTATCCATTTTTCTATTAATAACAGAAAATACATACATTGACATTTTATAATCCTTAATGTGTCATTTGAAAATTATACCCCACTCTATAATTAACATTGTTTAGAAGTGCATGTGTGATTTGTGTTTTCTATATTTATGATGCCTCCTTAATTAAAAGTTTACAACAAATCAAGGTGGCATGTCCCTTGTTAAAGTTTTTGTTCTATGTTAATATGAATTCGTTTTTGTGATTATGTTTTAATTGCAAGCTTACTAGAAGTCTAAATCACATATCTTTGGTTGAAGACTTCATTCCATGTTATCATGGTTTCATTTTTATGCTAAATTGGTGTAGAAAGAAAATGATATATCTAATAATTTCGTTGATCGGGATTGGATCATTATATTTGAAAGTTGTTTTGGATATTTTCCACCTTCACCCTTAGATTTTGTATATGGAAAACAAGGAGGAGTGAGGGAGGACCTCACAAAAGAAGCATTAAAAGAAGAAAAAAATGTTGAAAAGATAAATCAGATCCATTTTCAAGTACATGAGACATTGAAGAAGTCACAGGAAAAGTACAAGGCTAGACATGACCAACACAAAATAAAGAGAAAATTTAGAGTGGGAGACATAGTATGGTTACAATTGAATAAGTAAAGGCTATAGGGTCTTGGTAAGAATATGAAATATCTTCAATATGATACTTTTGAGGTATTGGAAAAGGTGGGAGATAATTTCCATAGACTTAGTATACCCCCATACATGCACATTTACTCAGTAGTGAATGTGGAAAATCTCAAACTCTATGAACCTTCCATGTTGGATGAGGAGTAGTAAGTCCTACCTTCCATAGAGTACTTAGCAACAGATGCTCAAGCAGAGTTAGTAGAGGACACAATTTTGCAGAAGCGTTCTAGAACTACAAGACAATGGAAACACGACCTTTGGCAAATTAGGTTGAAAGGACAACTTCTAGGCAAAGCAAAGTGGTACTCCATGGAGAAGGTAGAGGAATCTATTCACCTCATTCAATAAATATTGTGGGGATAAAAAGGCTCCCTAAATGGAGAGGTATGACATGTATTGGATTATTATATCATTTGGAATATATCTTGATTCTTTTAGAGTGGAAAAAATAGAAGAAACAACTTGCAAGGTCATTTTAGTGGCAGGTCCAATTTTGAAAAATTGGGGTTTAGAACCTTCATGAGCCATTTTGATGCATTAAACAATGTTTTTTGGGGTTCTAGTGTTTGGAACATATTTCCACCCCCTTGACGGTGTTCTACACTATGAGACCTTTCCGACGGGCCAAATTATGTGTCAATCGGAGTTCGTATGCAAAAGTTATGCCTCCCGCAAGTTGACCTATCATGTTGACCACCATGGTACAAGAGGATGCCATGTCAACCCCCATTAATCATGCATATGGTACTATCCATGTGATGAATTTCAATAACATCCTAGAAGTTTCAAAACCCTACCACTATTGAGGGTTGAGGAAGTAAAAAACCTACCCCTAGATGGCTATCAGGCTATGCTAAATATCAAGCCACTAGGAGGAGAACGGGTTCCATTCTATGTTATTGTGTTGTGTTCCATAGCAAATTAAAACAACTGGGAGTGAGAAATTAGAGAGCATAGAAAATGGGGTTAATGCTTTGTAGTAGCATAAAAGGTCGTTGGTCTCAAGTAACTCCATAGAGATTGTCTTCTCTGTAACGTACCCAACCCCGGCCATGCCAGACACTCTACCTCCAAAATTCACTTCTAAACTTAATTTTAATTATGATAGCAATTAATTAATAAAGATGCATGAAAGAAACATGATAACATCACATGCAATGATCAAGATTGATGCCACAACATAAAATAAATGAATATAATTCCATGCACAACAATAACTAGCAAGCATGCATATTATAACATATGAGTCTCAGAGACAATAATTAATACACAACGAAAATAAATGTATAAGAAAAGAAACACATGACAAAGAAAATTTATATTAATCAAAACATTCACCAATTGACTGCAGACCAAGGATGTTCCACCCAACCATAGACATTGTTGTTCCAATTCTCAACAACAATGTCACCCTCGACCCAGGGCTATGAATCTACAAGGATGATTCTAGGGTGTCACTCAAATTCCCAAACCAATTATCACTCAAGATCTCACAAGTTCCTCAACACACAACAATCTAAATCACACAAACTCTCTTCTCTCCAACCTACACAACCCAAGAGAATAGACCCCCTTCCCTTCCATGTAGTCCCTTGGGTTGTCCACCTCCTTCCAGGGTTCTAGTGCATTTGGTCAAGAATCTCCATGTTGGAACTCTCAGGACTCACAACTATGAATAAAATTTAGCACATGCCAATGCATCTCAAGCATGCAAGCACAAATCCATGGCTGGAATACACCAGCCATTACTACAACCAGCCAACAATGGATTCTCTCCCAACAATTCATTTTTCCTTTCCCAACCAAGACCAAGGATGAATGAGCAACAATGAATGAAAGTGTGAAAGTTTGTATAGAGAAGAACATAATGAGGAGTGTGAGCAATAAAAAATGAATGAATAGAGTGATTGAAGAAGAACCCCCCAAAATCCCACAAGATGGGTGTATATATTTACTTGCAAATCAAGAACCACATGGCCTTCCCCAAGTAGCTCATGTAACCACTTCTCCCCATTAAAAAAATTATGGGTAAAAAAAAAATGATAATATGACTTAGCCCCTTAAGGCCCCTCTCTCGTGGCATCATAGTCCCCTATAACTCTTTCCCTTGTACATCTAGCAACCAACAATGTATTTTATTATTAATAATGATAAAAACATTACATTTCCTAGGCACGCTGGTCTCTTTAATTGTTTGGGCACTCTGGCCTTTCATCAAATAGAAAAAATATATTATTTAATATGGGGAATCAAAACTAGGGTATTACATTCTCCTTTGTACTTTCATTATTTCGATACCAGAAAAAGAGAGCAAAGCAACCTCACCTTCTCGTTGGGTTTTCTCCCATAAGGGTTTCCTAGAGAAAATATTTTGTGTTATCTTGTGGATGGTATGTGATTTTACTTTATTATTCTCTATTTTCCACATTTTATCTATTTCATGCCTAAGCATAACATTAGTATCTAAATATTCTAGAATGTGAAGGAATTCAACCTTCATAGTGTAGATTTTAGTTTTATTTATCAAATCTATTGTGATGAAACATTCTAGTGGAATATCCACAACAATTTATAGATCATTCACATTAGCAAAAATGTTGAACAATAAAATAAGTTATGGCTTATGCAATTCATCACAAGTAACAAATTTATAATGGTCAATGTTCATTGTTTTAATTTCTCTCTCATGTTATTATGACTGTCCCTATGTTAAAAGTTAAATGAAAGACAAAACCAAAGAGTGTAGTAATCTTACACGAGGAACAATTTTGAAACATTAAAAAATTAGTTTATGAAGCACTACACAATCTACAACCACCAAAATATTTGTGAATCTTTTTGGTTTAAAGTAACTGAAACTTTATATTATATAACAATTGTGCAATTGCAAACATCAAAATTTCAGCATTGTTGATACAAAATTATGGTTCATGGCCATGATTCCTTCAGCTATGGTTAAACTGTAAAAAGTGCATTTTATCTGCCAAAGGTTGTGTTGCCCTTGTCTTATAGTTCTAGACCGCTTCCATGTAATTACATAGTACATAGGTGTATGTAAAAAGTACATACTATCCACAAAAAATTACTATACAATAAATGCTCCATGTGGCAC
Organism: Picea mariana; assembly: GCA_032191745.1. Taxonomy (NCBI): domain Eukaryota; kingdom Viridiplantae; phylum Streptophyta; class Pinopsida; order Pinales; family Pinaceae; genus Picea; species Picea mariana. The sequence goes on along the minus strand of JASDQU010752847.1, from coordinate 38,569 downwards.
ACATCTAAGGACCAGATATGAGAGTTGGAGGTATGCCACATGGCACACATTAGATGGTTATATTTGAGGGTTGGACACCTACCACCTGGCACACATTCGACATTCAAATAGGAGAGTTGGAGGCCTACCACGTGGTGCACATTAGAGGGTCAGATTCAAGGACTGGACACCTGCCACATGGCACACATATGATGGCCAAATCAGAGAGTTGGAGGCCTGCCACATGGCACACATTCAACGTCTATATCTAATTGCTACATGCATGCCACATGGCGCACATCCAAGGACCAGATCCGAGGGCTAGAGGCCTGCCACGTGGTGCATAATAAATGGCCATATCAGAGGGCAGAAGGCCTACCATGTGGTGCACACCCGAAGACCAGATCTGAGGGTTGGAGGCCTTCCATTTAGCTCACATACAACAACTAGATCTGAGGGTTGGAGGCGTGCCACATTGCGAACATCTGAGGGCCATATCCGAGAGTTGCAGGCCTGCCATGTGTTGTGCATCCCATGACCATATATTAAGGATGAGGTTTTCCATGTGGTGGACGTCCAATGATCATATCCGAGCATTGTTGGAATTCCACATGGTGCACATCCCATGGCCATATCAGAGGGTTGTAGGTTTGCCACATGGCACACATCTGATGGCCATATATGAGCGTTGGAGACATTCCACATGGTGCACATTAGATGGCCAGATCCAAGGACTGGAGGCCTGCCACATGGAGCACATCCAACCACCAAATCCGAGGGTTGGAGGCCTACCACGTGGCTTCACATCCGATGGTGTTAAATGAGCCACATGGCAGATGTCTGAGAGGCAGATTGGATGGTCAAAAATGCATCACCTGGTAGATATCTAATGGCTTGATCCGACAACCATGAATTCACCTCCTTGCACAGATCTAACTGCTTGATCCAATGGCCACAAAAATGTTCCACCATCTGGCAGAGATCTGACGGACAGATCTGAGAGAACGATAGAGATATGACAGACAGATCCCATAACAAGATGACGATGTTGCTCGACTCTCATGGGTTTGATAATGGAGTTTCTCTTTCAACAAAGGATTTATCACTGCAAACGGGCGGTCAAGTTGGATTGTTATTTTAGGAGTAAGAATGCAACATGATATTATTTCACTATCTGAAGAAATATCCAAGATGAAAATTGAATCATGTATGGTCAACCACTAAATACGTTCGAGAACGCTGGAATTTTTATATAGATATGGGATTTTGAAGCATATATTTCTTTTTTCTTTTTTGAAGGGATGTTTTTCGAATCATGGCTCACATGCACTTACATATCATATGACATTGATATTTAAAAAAAAATATAAATGTGTGATGTTAATCATTTTGACCCCTGATAGATGTTGAAGCGTTCTTAGATCTCTCAACTGACTGGAATTCAACAATAAACTAACATACCCCTAAACTAGGAGAAAGGAAATGCCGAAAAATATACAAGGTAGAAAATGTATGAAAAGAAGAGAAGAACAATGGAATCAATTACTTCCAAAATGAAAATAAGCTATATAGAAGATACTCAACTTTGTTGAAGAGGAAATAGTCAATTAATATACGGTTAATATAAGAGAAATGTGTGAGAAAGTGCAAGATCAATAAATTCAATTACATGCAAAATAGACATAATTTTGGGTAACTAATACCAAACAAGTCTCTTTCACAATCATAAAATGGATAAGAATGTAAATCATATTGATAAGAATGTAAAGAAAAAATAAAAGGCAATATATCTCAATAGAGAATGCAAGTTTAATTGCAAGAAGTTTGAGATTTTATGAATGATTGAGAATTATCTGCAGAAGTTTCATCATTAAAGAAACACATGTTGGTGTCTACTCTCATCCATGTGCCAATACCCAATTTGATTTTGAAATTGTAAAATTTTATTTAAAGGCTAAGAGAAGAGGACAAATGAGAAAACAGAGTGCGAGATTGTCAAAATTGGATATGGTAGATTGTATGTATGATCCAGATACAAATAAAGAAGTCAATATGTTCTTCAAGGAAAATTGATCTATGGCATATGGGATATTAATGAGAATAAAAGGAGGATCACGTAAGGAAAATGTAGGAAATGATATTTAAGATTTACTACAACGTAGAAGCACTTGAAGATTTGACATGTATAGTTTTCTAAGTTCATAATTGAGTTTTTATGCTAGAGAAGAGGGTATACAACGTCATACACAATTGGAATCTATATCATTGTGTCCTCAACTTGTGGGCATTATCAAAGCCTATTGTACTATATTTTCTCTGTGATGGCATCTCAKACCTTMAGTAGCTATTTTACYAGACCACAACATAGCCTTGTACAATGGGCATGGGATTGAATCTGTTTCTGTAAGCGAGCGAGAGTGTTCCACCACAAGTATGAGCAAGCGAGTGACAAGCTAGGACACTCTCAATTCTATTGAATTCCACTAAATATGGTGTTGGTGGGAGACATACACAATGCATTGTTAGATGACTCTTGATTCCATTTGAATCATTATTGTTGCTATGCTAGTTGCTAGTTGTTCAATACTCACAACATTGTAGAAGATGAAGATGGAGTGAGAGTCTTCAACAGAAAAATGGGATTTTCCTTAACTCATTGTCATGGCAAGGAGTCCAATGGAGGTTATCTTTCAGGGTTTTATCTAATAAGAAGAAACATATTTTAATTTAAGGGAATATATAATGTTTTGAATGTGGACTTTGAGAGAAAATAATAAGACAAAGCGGAGCAGAAGCAACAAAGGGAGTAGTACTTATTTTCCATGGACAGAGCACGTGGAATGAGGAGGGATGAGTTCAACTTAAATTGGATTTTGTACATCTAATAGACAAGAGAGAAATGAAGGCTCATAATGCTAGACAAATGATTCTCAAAGACACATTTGATGTTTGCTTTCATAGGTAGATGTTGTTCCTTCCTTATATAATAAATAAGACACTCCTAGCTATCCCTCTATATAAATTAAAATGTCCAAAACATACATACAACTTAAATCTCAAAGCATAGTTCCTTCTAAAAAAAWTTAGAATATGTCCAAAGGAAAACTTTAAGTTAGTTGGACATTGGGAAATAATTTTAATAAATAWATTATGATTYTTTWWAAATTTTAATAGGAAACTTTTAAATTCTATTAAAGAATTTAGGTTAAAAAATTATATTCAACCATTAAACCTTAACTAACTATTTATGTTTCCAAAAAAAATTATCATAATATCATTTAAATGATAGAAAATATTGGAAAATATTACCTATAATTCTATTAAAAATTTTATGTCGAATTATTTAACCGCAACCACCTTATTATTCCATTTATTTACTTATGTCTTCATAACACTTTGCCATAATGTCATTCAAATATGATAATAAAAAAAAAGATATTATAAAAGGTCTTTTTATTTATATTCATATTAGAAATAAAAAATCATAGATTTTATAATAAATCATTTAGAATAAAAAAATATCATTATATCGAAATCAACTATATAAATCATATAAATAATTGAAAAAATCCTTCCTAATTTAAAAGTATATGATTTCAATCGACACTCAACTTTGTAAATCAAACAAAGAGTAACATTTTATGAACATGGAGATACTCTTCATCATTAAAGAATATATCAATAAACACTTKACTGTAATTGTTTTTATCTCCACACCCATTTGATGTTATAATTTTGAAAGAAAAAATATGCACATTCTCTTTGCATCCTCATTCACAATTTACTACAAYAAGACATATGCCATGCCTCCTGAGSTTGYTGAGAAMTRTTWAGATCCTTCATTATGTTCTATGAAAAAATATTTAAAAGAAGAAATTAACATGTTTGGAAGTATAATCAAATGMAAAATTCCCAACAGCTATAAGAAAAAAATTGTAAGGAAAACAAATTGTAAACTACAAGAAAAATGAAGACCCGTTCATTTAGAGATCAACAAGCAGGGGAGCAAAGCTACACCTATTCCTTCATTTTGGGTTGTTGCATAAAATACCCATTTCATATAAATATAAATTACCCTGACCCATAAACCCTAACAAAGTCAAAAACTCACTCTTCGAGAAGTGATCTGGCCGAAAACAAAGTACAACGGAAATAATTCCTAGAAAAACGACCATTAAATCTCATGTACCTTTCATCATGAATCAAATGTGAAGCTGAGAAGAGGAATTCCCTTTGCTCGAAACGAAAAATTATGAAGCTAAGAAGAAGAATTCCCTTTGCCTGGAATGAAAAAATGGTTGTACATTAAAAAAATTGTTGATAGAATCCAGCACTGGCCTGCCCAGCGAGCCCCTTCGATAATGGAAACCCCAACTGTGGCGTAAAGGAAGTGTGTGAGGCTGGTCATGCTTCATCTGAGAAAGTGATATGTCTGAGAACAGTCTTGAG
>JASDQU010752844.1:21810-34964 GCA_032191745.1 Picea mariana | reverse complement strand
AGTAATACGTAGATTGCATTTAATAGTTAGAATAGTTTATATTTAGTATATTAGTTCATTATCTTTGTTTTATTAGTTTCTAGTTTCCTTTATTTTAGTTTAATTTCTTTTATTTAGTTAGTTAGTTTGTTTTAGTTGATTTTAGTTTGTTTTATTAGTTTCTAGTTTCCTTAGTCTAGATTACTTACCTCAGATCAATTCTCTCTTTGGTTCTCTTAGGAGACCTTAGAGCGGCCAACGGAGCCGTTAAACTCGACAGGGTGGTCCATTTCAAACGGCTTGGGTTATTTAGACAACCCCGGACCGGTTCCACTCTCCCAGTTGACAGACGGACTGTTTCTCCTGTCAACACAGGGATAGATCCCAGTTTCGAAGTGGTTGGATAATTTACCTCTGCTAAATTTATTCTACCTCCTGACAACCTCTGGGAATTTACAGAGCGTTAACATAATGCATGTTTAGTTGATTGCTCAGTTCTGCTTGAATTTAATATGTGATTTATTTAGAATTAACTGTCGGGTGTTGGGTAGGAGAAATTTCTACATGGTATCAGAGAAAGGTTTCTATGAGAGGGAGCCTATATTAGGATGCAAATAAACATGTATACGAGCTTTGAGTGCCCGTGAGTTAGATCTAGTTCAAATATAGGGTTATAAGAGCAAATCTATGGGATCATGAGTGTTGAGGTGGGTTCTTTAAGGAATAAGAAAATATACACTATATTTTGCAGTAGATCTATCAAATATGCAAGATATCTTAGCAGATCTATAAACCAGTAGGCATAAATCGAAGGACGAATTTCAGGGAAGTAGTTGTATTGAGGTAGAACTATGTTTTTGTAGGTTTATGGAGGTGTACGCGGATCACAAAAGGGATAGATACATACATACATGGGCCTCTTTAAGCACAGTTGCATACATATGAGAGATATAGTGGTGACAAGTGTGTACAAGTACTTACTTGTTAGTATAGGGGTTGTTTCAACAACCAAAGTAGATCAATAGATCCGATTAGCGGGCAATAGAGTCCAAGAAACATAAAAGTTTGTTGGGTGGCTTGTTGATCAATGACAAGAGTCCAGGATACCATCAAGGAGATATTGGATAGGTGGAGAAGGACTTCCATCTAGAGATCTAAGCGACATAAGATCACATAGGAGCAAAGAAGGATTTTTTTTTTCTCATGTGCTTGAGTCATCCATCTAGGAGAAAAGAAGGATTTTTTTCTCAAGTGTTTGAGACACGAAGGAAAATGACTCAAGGGTATCTCGGATGGGTGAATAATTAATTTCATCATGATATGAGAGGATGAAAGATCTATTGGAGTCAAAGACTCATAGATATAGAAAAGGAATTTTTCTCACAGTTATCTTAGCACAGGGTGAAGAAGGAATTTAACCTAGAGATCTAATCAGTCCAAAGGAGGAGGAAACAACAAATCAATCTAGAACAAGGATATATCTATGAAACATAACAGTATTAGGAAGGTCCGATAGATTGGAGCATATTTCTGACGTTGTACACAGGTTTCATTATCCCAAGAAGCATACATACTCGAGATGCAGAAGGAACATTCGTGTACATACGTGGGTTGCAGAAGTGACATATGCATACATATGCAAGTTTCAATAGAAAAGGATGTGTACATATGCGGATTACAGAAGGAACACACACGTACACATTATGCAAGCTATAGGTACAAGGCTGTACACCATCAACAAAGATGCTTGGTTTCAGGTGTTGGCTATTTCTTAGTGGACATAAACTACACACATAGTGAGATAAGAGATCTCATTGAATTGGGTGGATAAGGAATTTCATGCAAGTGTGTATGGCAGGGTTCGAGGAAAGGAGAAAAAGGGAAACAAGGGAGATAGAAACCGACAATATCAAAGGACTAATATTGAGGTAGGCTATTTTTTGCATTGTATTATTCCTCAGGTGGACTATTATCCCAGGAAGGGAGACCATGATTTTATATTGATAAACTAAACTAGATATAGAAGCATGGGAGCTATTCAATAGTCTAACGAAGGACTTGGGGACCCATGTGGAGCTTGGTGATGATGCCAAGTATGAAATGAAGGGGAAGGGAACTATCATGTTCTAACTTGAGTTAGGAGGTTCATTAGAGGCCCATGATGTGCTTTATGTACAAGAACTAAAGAAGAATTTTCTCTCAGTTTAAGTTTTGGAGGAAAGGGGTGTTGCCATTACTTTTTAGAGAGGGAAAGTACTCATATGTTGAGAGGGAGCTATCCCTGACACAACAATCAACATTGGTGTCAAAGAGGGTAGGGTATACATGTTGCAGGGCCATCCTATAGTAGGATCCATTGGGATCTTGGATCATGGATTGATGTCAATGACAAAGGAAGAGGATCATGAGGCTCCGAAGGGTGAACAACCAAAGTATGAGCATATTTCATATACTTCTAGTGTGGGGAGTGAAAATTCATATGGGAAGATGGAGTTATCCCCTTCCAGTCCTATTGGAAGACTGAGTTGGTATGATATGAAATTGATGGATTATTTGGAATAGGAATATTATAGGAGTAGATTGAGGGAGAGTAGACATTCGATGAAGTTTCCAAACTTCGTGGAATTGATATGTAGAACCATATATTCTGAGACTCCTATTATTGTAGAAGCAACCGAATAATAGGGTTGGAGGGATGTCAGTATGTAGGATGATGTGTGCGACATTGTGCCAAGGTCAAAGGGAGAACCCGTTCCAGGTGGCTCTTCAAGAAATATCTTCCTCACTAAGAGAGAGTCTTGATGCTAGTGGTAGCATCAAACATGTATTTCCACATAGTATAGGTCTCTAGCATGCAGAAGTTGTCTTAAGCCTTCTATCCTTTAATTTACTTTAATTAAAGGAATTATTAAAGTAAATTTATTTAATTAATCATTTATGTAATTAGTTAATTGAGTTATTTAAGGAAAGTGCTAAAAGTAATTATCGTGTAATCTTAGCATGTAAATATTAATTGAGGTGAGAAGTAATATCAATCATCAATCACTTTGGATATTAGGTTTATATTATATATAAGAAAGGATAGGGTAAAGGAAAATAAAATTTTAACATAGACATCAAAGGAGGAACTTTGCTAGTGCAGAGTCACCAAGGTCACACTTAGGAGTAGAGAAGGACCTATGCTCAAGTGCTTGGATCACAAAGGACCGTGATTTAAGACGAACAAGGACATGACACACATAGTATTGGATCATGAAGGACCGTGATTTAAAATCTTGGATAGTTTGAGAAGGACTTTCATCTAGATATTAGGTCAAGGAGAAGAGAGAACAAAGGATCACACATGTGGGTTTCAGTCAAACGAAGCCACATGAGAGTGTCGCATCATACGGATCTTGTCAGATAGTATTTATGTACATGTACATGGGGTTTTTTCCAGGGGTATCTACCCAAAAATATTGGTATTTATGTTTGATTGATTTTGTTTCCTTTTTTATTCTTCCGTTGCATGTATAGTTTTTTTTTTTTTAAGTAAGAAGTATATATTATATATATGATGCCTGCTAGAGCATAAAAAGTTTCCAAAATACAAAATGAAACTGGCTGTAATTACTAGACTGCCCCAACAGAGGGGAAACCAGTCCAGCCAGCCCCCAGTCAAGAGTTTTAGACAGTTGCTGATGCAGCAAAACAAACAGAGTCCAGCCTATAAGCCATCTAGTCTGAGTACCTAAGAAATTGTTAGCATAACAAAAGTGAACTAAACACCTGGCGAAAATCCCAACCACGTGGCACGGAGTTCTTCTGCCCACGGTTCTGCATCGGTGTTGATCGGCTGATCATCCCCGCTATTCTCCTTGCGCTCCTCACGCTCCTTGTTCTCCTCTGGGTCGCTTTGTTCCGCTGTTCTCTTCCTCATTGCTGCCTGTTGCAGCATGACATCCATTTCAGTGTCAAGTGCCTCCCCCAGAGGAGTGCCAGAGGGGTCTGTGGAGAGCTCCGAGTGCATGGCCGAGAGGATATGTAAAAAGGAGGCCACATTGTCCTCGGTGGCCTGCAAACGAAACTTGAGGTCCGCCACCTCCCTTCGGAGCTCGAAAACTAGATCATACAAGATGCCCAAGCGTTCTCTAAAGTGCTCGCCATCGGGTTGGATCGCAGTGTGGAGACGCAGTCGCTTGGAGTCTGCAAATGCCAGTGTTGCACTTCTCCAGGTACTTGAGGATGCAGGGAAGGACATGGTCGCGACAAATTGCATTCGAGGGTCCTGAGGACAGCGCTGAGATGGAGGCGACGCTTGCGGGAGGGTGGCCATGGAGTGTAGGAGCAGAGACGGCTTTGGTGGTGGGGTGGCTGCAGAACGACGATGAACCGACTGCACAGGTGGAGGGGAGGAAGCGGGGGACATAGACTGGGGGTGTAAGGAGGAGCCAGTTATCGGGGAGGCTGAAAGAGAGGCAGGAGATCTGCGGGGCTTCCAAGGTGAGCCTCGCTTCGGCTTACCTCTTATTCATTCTTTCATGGATGCAGGTGAACAGGTTTGGTCAGGGACAAACCAGAATTGCAGATAGACAATGGCGAAGGTGCTAGGACGTGCCTGGTTGCGCTTGCTCCGTGAAGGGGGGATTCCTTCAGTTCGCAAACCTGGTGTAATGCCAAATACCACGAGCCAAGCCATAATACAAATTGCAGAGGAACGAAGGGTGGCGTTAATGCCCCTTACGCAGACCGTCACTTCCAATTTAAACGTAATTAATCCCCCGGGTCGGCACTGTACTGCAGCACGGGCCGGTCACGTGGCTCTGCGCTGCCTTGCACCATGTCCGGTCCCTCCCCTCGCCATGGGGACTCCACTAACACCCCATCCGGGGATCCGTTGCATGTATAGTTGATTAATCAAATGTTTTTTAATTCAATAAGTGATTTATTTGGAATTAACTTTTGGCTACTAGGTAGGAGAAATTTCAACAAGGATTTCCTTAACTCATCTCTTACTATTTTAATATATTTCCTGATGTTGAAGGAGATTATATATGCAATATTTTAAAGAATAGGAAAGTTGGAAATGCAAGAGACTATATAGTTAGAATGCATATGCACTAGTAGGCATGTTGATAGAGAATGATTGGTTCATATAAATATGCTTTAGTTCATATGGAAATGCTTGGGAATACATATAATATGCATACATACTAGAGTGGTATTTATGCTATATATGAACTAAATATGTATGTTGATTATTGTGGCTAATGATGAATCATATATCCAGGAAAAGGTTTATAGCATGGCTGAAGGTGTTGATGATGTTGCTACATATAATAGTCAACCATATGAAGAAAAATATGAGGGTAATAAAATGTGATCAATAGGTTAGTGAAGGGATATTGTAGAACTTCATAAGGTAGCATCAAATGGATTGATAACAACCATGTAGGTATGAAATTGGTATGCTTATGTTACATAAATTCTAAAGGGAAATTACTTAAGAATTACCTTAGTCATAATTTGATACTTGAAATGATAGGTGTATTTATATTTGAATGCATTCATTGGAGTGATATAACACTTAGTTTGGTAAAGGTAGGAGGCCTTGGATATTTATAGAAATTATTTAACTTTTGAATGCATTCATATGAAATAATAGGAGGTCACATTGTGATGGTTACGAGCTAATAACAAAAAAAAGTCAGGAGATACAATCCTATTACATAATTGAATTCTTTAATATATATAGTCATCTATGAGGAAATAATGTGGTTGGATATGGAAATTCTATAGTTATACAAAGTGTCCAATGGTATCCCTACGTGTATTGATGTCATGGGATGTAACCTTCTTTTCAACACTATAGAGAACTAAGAAGTTGTATCCTTGGTGTTATGTTGGGCTAAAGAGGAAGTTGTCGAGATGGTAGATCAAGTATTGGAGAGGCGGTTGGATGATGTGTCAAAGTGCTGGTTAGACATTGCAACTCACCATGGTGGAATGCATGACATGGAAATATGATGTTATGGATTCAATGTAGAGATGCATTGAATTGATGTGCACATGTAAATGATGAAAGTGTGCAAGTAGTGGACCTACACACATGCATGTTCACACACACACACACACACACACACACACACACACACACACACACTTGAAGGAATTATTTGAATACATTTGTGTGAATGCATGCTTATGTTATATTTAGATGAAAACAATATACTAACAACTGGAATGATGAAATTACTGCTAACCATGAAGTTGAGAGCATTTCAAAATTTTTTAGATGCTGTAATGAAAGAATTTCATGTTAAATTAGTCGCATGAGGATGGACTACATGAAATATCTATTAGGGGAATAGATTTATTAAAAAAAAAGATAGATGGATAAAATAAAAAAAGGTCAGGAAGAGGATCACTGTAACGACATTGGAACCTATGATTTCCATGAATTGTTGAGAAATGACTATCAATGGATGCATGGTAGTAAATTGGTGCTCTCCTTTCTCGTGAGAACCTTGGAATAATGGATCACCTAAGGGAGTGTTTAGCAGTGAAGGGGATGCCTAAGCATGGAGGGTGAGCATAAAAAGGGAGATGAAACTGAATAATGCATGTGGATGGAGTTATGAGGGTGTGTTTGAGGCTAAACTCTTTCCCATGGTAGATTTGTGAAGCATAGGAACAAAATTACATATAACTATTGATTTAGTATTGCAAAATTATTTTTGATTACATTATTACATTTTACAGTTGAGAACTCCCGTAGATAAAATAATTGTTGCATAATAATGGCTATAACATGTATGTTTTCTTCGTGGTTTTTATAAGGAAATCTAAAAAATGAAGACACACATTGAGTACCTGGTAAAGGTTCAATGGACCATATGCAGTCCTAAATATGCTACGTGAAAGAATGAGAACACCATGTGGGAGGAGTGCCTACAATGTTTTTCATATTCTTGAAGAAATTTAAATGTACAATCAGGTATAAATGAAATGAGGACAATGCATAAATAAGGGGAGGGGAATGTAATACCCCTAGTTGGATACCCAATTATATATGTATGTGTACATATGATATTTTAGGTTGGTGAGCCAATATATTTTGGGCCAGAGTGCCTATGTGATATTGGGTTGGAGATCATGTATACTGAAAAGCCGAAGAGTCTAACAAAGTAATAACATTGAATATTAATAATAAAATGCATCACTGGATGCATATGGATAGATATAGATTCATAGGGGGATATGATTCCATAAGAGAGGGGGATAAAGGAGCTAAGACAAAATTATAATTTTTTAGTAACCCATCTTGGAATTAGTCAGGAAATTGGTTACGTGAGCTTCTTGGGGAATCCACGTGGTGCATTATTGCATGCAATTATATAAGCCATAATTTTGGTTATTGGGGGGTTCCTAAAAGATTCCCCATTAATTCCTCAATCATTATGAATCATTATTGTTATTGGTTTTGGGAATGGTAATAAAATTGTGGAGCTATTGACCCATTACTTTTTGGTTGTAAGAGTCCACTATTTATTCCATCAAGAGAAGAATGCATGTGTGCGTGAGAATGATGGAAGTTGAGAAAACATTGTCAACAACTAACATTCTATGGAGTTTCCAACATTGATATTTCCTATCCAGTATCACTAGAGCCTTGGAGAGAAGTGGAACAACTTTAGGGACTGCATGGCATAGAAGGGGCTTCCTTTCTTTGGGTTGTGCAGGCCAAGGAGCAAAGAGAACTAGTAAACTAAGATTGTTTTGAGTGAAAAAGAGAGAAACAATTGTAATAACTTGATAGACAGACTAGTTTGAGACTTAGATTCATATTGGGAACATGTCCTTATGGATTCATAGCATCAAATCAGGGGTGACCTACTATTAAGAGAGCTAGAATAATTGTGTCCATGGTTGTGTGGAACATTTAATGTTTGCAACCAATTGGTGTGGTATTTTAATAAACATAAGTGTTCTATGTTCTCTATATTATATTTTTCTCTATGCATTTACTATCTAATGTGTATAATGTGATTATTGTTTGTATAAGTTATGTTTGGCATGTGCTTTTGATTATCAACATGTTCTTGGTAATTTCCTGAGTTGTTTGTCATACTGCATGCATCTTTTTTTATTAAATAACAATATCATGAATTTGAATCAGTACAAAAACACATATTCTTGAGGTACTATTGATCTAGAAGACTATTTAAGGTCTTTAAGATAACATCATGAGGAGAAATCGCCTCTTATTTTTAGAGAGGCAATACTCCTATTTTTTTAATAAAATACAAGAATATAAAATTCCTGAGAGAGGACTATTGGGTTGTTATATTCTTTGCAGTGAAATTCTAGTCAAGGTGTATTGACTGGGAGTGAAAGTCAAAGGTTGAAGTGATCGACCGGGTAAATTCGAAGTCAAACTGGTCGGGATCAAGTTGAGAGTTCAGCCAATAAGATGTTTAAAGGAGGTTGTGTGGAAGCCGATCAAAGACCAAATCTAGNAAGAGGGTATGATGTTGTTTGTTTCTTAGGTGTAGACCAAAGTTAGAAATGAAGCCTTTTATTTTGATTGAATAAGAAAACAAGACAAAAATATTCTTAAGGAATGTTGGTTTTCCCATTTGGGTTTCCAGAGTAAAATCCATGTGTATTGTGTGTTTTCTTTGTCATTTAATTTCTATATTAAATATCTCTTCCTTTATTCTATTAGGTTTAGCATGGAAGTATAATTTCATAACATGTGGTATCAGAGTTTGGTTTTGGAAATCTTGGATATGAGCTAAATCCTAGGTCTAGTAAGAGTCATAATCCATAAATATTTAAATTTGTGTATGAAATAATGGCAAGTGGTTTGAGGATAGAGATCGAAAAATTCAATGGCCAAAATTTTGAGCTTTGGAAGCTTAATATTGAATATCTCGTAAATTTAGAAAAATGGGAAACAATCCATCCATGTACCATTCTAACATGTATGTCGAGGTAATAATGGGAGAAACTTGAAAGAAGGGAAAGGAGTATGATTGGAATTTGTCTTGCAGATTCGGTGTTGTTAAATGTCTCAGGTGAAGACTCGTCTAAGAAATTGTGGGACAATTTGGGGAGCTTGTACCAGTTGAAATTCCCGGTAAATAAGTTATTCCTTAGAAATATTTGTATCTTCTGAGGATGAGTGATGGTAGTTCGATAACTGAGCATTTGAATGCCTTTAATACCATAACAATCAAGTTATCATTTGTAGACATTAAAATCACCGAGGAGGAGAAATGTATTAGCATATTATGTTATTTTCTATACTGTGGGATAACTTAGTCATGTCTATATAGAGTAATTCAACCACATTAGCACTATAATATGTGGTTGCATCTCTACTTTCAGAAGAAATGAGAAGGGAGAAGATGGAAATATTGGATAAAGATGATTTAATAGAAATAGGTCTATCAATTGATAGGGATAAAGTCAAATTATCTAGTAGAAAATATAATTTTAAGGGCATATATAAATCCCCAGTTCAATCGACAAGAAGATGCTAGAAATGTGGTAAATTTGGGCATTACAAAAGGGACTACAATTTTAAGTCAATGGAAGTTGGTACGATATCTGATGAGAAGTAGTCCATTGAGATAAAGACTACTCTAGATAAAGGAGATGATGCGTATCTGGTGTTGACCAATACATAGTTGGATCAAGATGTTTGGATGAATGAATCAGGAGAATCCTGTCATATGCCACCTCACAAAGAATGGTTCTATGAATATGAGAGATATGAAGGAGAAAATGTTTTCTTGGGGGATGACTTGACAACAAAATTTATTGGATGGGGAAGATTCCAACTGATATTGCAAGATGGGAGGAGTATAAACCTTCTAGGTGCGCTACATATTCTAGGTTTGACAAGAAACCTGATATATGTACACAATATGAGTGATGATAGTGTGCATTCACTATTTCAAGAGGATACATGTAAAATGGTCAGAGGTGCGATGGTGATAATGAAAGGAGTTTATATTGGAACCTGTTGAGTGCTCAACACACCCTAAAATCCTTATGAATATTTATCACTTTTTGGGTACCACTTGTTTTATTTTTACTGTCTAATTTGGGTTCTCTTTGGGGGATGGTTTATTTTGTTTCTATTTTCATGACTCTTATCAATCAAGTCAGGTTTGTTTGAACTTGTTAAATGAAATCTTGTGTCTAAAAGAACTTGACATCCGAACTACAAATCTGCAGTTAACAATGCGACTAACGCGCTGGTGTTCGGTGTCGAAAAAATGAAAGAAGGTAAAGTGGAAACACAGTTACAGTAATCGCCTATCCCCAATGCCCCATCGACATCGATAGAAGGCAGAGTTGGCTTGTGTGATTTATTCACCACAAAGTTTCAAGAGATAGCCAATCCCCATTGATGTCGGCAAAGCACGGGAGGGATAGACATTGACAAAATCCATAAATAAACCAACGATAGACGATGACCGATGCACTTTATTGGGGTCGGGGGAAATCTAAAAAAGATTTAAAAAATTGATTTTTTCTACGTTAAAGAAACCATCGATTGCCAATCCCCAATACACTTTCGGCATCAAGAATTTTCGAGAGAGTCAATCCGGGAGAACTTGGGTAGGTTTATCGTCGATCCCTGATCCTTGATACTTTTGTAGTGTCGACGAGATAGGATTAGGTTTAGAATGTATAAATTAAGGACAGTATTGATTCCTATTGACTCGAGTAAATGAAGACATCGGTCTCGAGTGCCACATGTCTTTGTTGCGTAGGGGTGTCGCACTGCCTAGTTTCGTCCTGAGTCATATTAAGGTTCCCTGTGTCCTAGTCATGCCTCAGAGTCAGCTTTTCCATGTCATCTCTGTATGGAAAGATCTATTGACGCCAGAGATTTTGCAAGAAGATATCAACGAAAAGCGTTCGAAGAAGAACCCCGACCCATGACTCACTAGCTAGACTAGCGAAATGATGGGATGTTTTTGACATAAGATACAATCGGATTCTAACATTTAATAAACCAGTTAATGCTTCATCACACATTTTTTGCTGCCTCATGCGTCTATTGAACAACAATAATTTTAAATCTCCGATAGGCCACATTACAACCCGCGCCCGCGCCGTCAACCCATGATCGAATTTAATTTTAAAACATCTTTGAAGATCTGGCGACAGATTTAATAGAACTACACTCATAACCTGAATTGAATGGCTGATGTGAAAAGGTAAGTTCATACCTGTTTAAATATCTAGAACAACTTTGAACAATTTCATTCTGCGCACAATTTTGAATTCCAGAGAATCCGAATAAGAAAAGAAAGCGTCTTGAGTCTGTGTCGATTCTCAGGTTAATCAATACTAGGTTAAAAAAGAAGAAAATGTATGTGTTCAAATTATTCAATTCAATGGTTGTGATTTGCTATATATACATATCATTTCTTTCACAGTCTCTAACTATTTTCTAAGTTGCAGGGAAAATGCCTCCGAGAATGCTAACCACCAGATGCTCGCCCAGAGAACCCAAGCTAAAGGAAGAAGAAATAGGGGAAGGTTCTTCTCCTGGTACTGCAAGGTAGTTGGAGTACACTCCCAGGGAAGATCTGGTCATAAAACCTCAACAAAGAAAGCCTTTCTCCAACCTCTGGTCTTCAGTGATACAAAAGCAAGAACTAGATCCAAAGTAATGCTCCTACAGTGGGGGGGGCCTTTTCCACCGAATCAACCATGAGGAGTACCTGGAGTGTATCCAACACAATGACCCATATGTAAGGGCACTCGATGACCAGGTGTTCCCAAATATCCGATGGTCATATTTTTACATGGTAGCGAGAAGAACCCCAGTTTTCCCATGCATAGAAGTTTTGAAGTGGTTAATCGACCATACAGATGCACACAAGTGCTTGATGAATGAGGAGAATGGTGGGTGTGTCAGAGTTTTCCTCTCGACAGAAATCCAAAAGTAATACAAAATCAGAGACCCAGAGGAGCGGATAAACACATACTTCATGGTGAAGTTCTATGAATTCCATGACACCAGCCGATTGATGGCCTGATGGTGGAAGGAGGACAATAATTTTACCAAACAGAGCAATGGTTAGTATGGGACAGTTAACTTGAGGGAGCCATACATATATTTGATGGCTCTCATCTTCCGACTGTATGGAGAGAAGGATTGCTCCAATTTTAAGGAAGTGTAGATTCCCTTGGCATACACAATGGTGATCTCTAGATGAAGCTTCAATTAGGGAGTGATAATTTCCAGGCAATTGATCATCTATGTACAGTAGGCTTAGATGCCAAAATAAGGGGAAGCACTCGCTTTCCACATGGCCTCGAACCTGCTCGATGTCATCTGTGTGAGAAATGTCTTTGCCGACATGAATTTAAGATGGCATATTGCAGAGCTCCCTATCCACATTTATTTCAGCATACTATGGGAGAACAGGTATAAAAAATCCTACGCACTCATTTGTGATGAATTCATCGCTCGTATTCATTTTATTGTATTTAAAAAGGAATGCCCACTATTATCCATAGTAGCCAAGAAAATGGTAGCGAAGATAGGTCACTGGTATTTAGATGAACGCTCAACCTATATCAGGGTGTTTAGGGCCATCATAGCACTACATCTACTACTCGATCACGTCCCAGACCAACTCATTGTTTGAGAAATCTGCTATCAGACTATCCTGCAGGGCTATAACGCCACACTAGTCAAGGACAAGAAGCAGGCTTTCATACCCTATGGTTTCCATGTGGGGTTTTATTTGGTAAAGGACACTGCTCAATCCAAACAAGAAGGGTAGAGCCAAATTGAATTCAGGTGCCTGACAGGCCAGCTCCATAATCATGACCCTAAAGGCCTGGTCCTCCAACATGCTTCACAGGTATCATCCTATTGGCCATACGTGCATGATAAATTTGAGGATTAAATTTTCACAGAGTGCGCTCAGGACTGGGAGGAGGTAGTGCAGAGGATGGCCAAATTGAACATGACCAAGTTCAAGGCTATGAGAATGGATGATTAAGTGGAGACAATAGAGCATCCGACTCAATAGTCCCTCAGAGTTCAAGAAGATATCAAAGCGACAGAGACTACAGAGGCACAAAGAAGAGGATTTATCTTGCTAGAAGGGGCATAGAGAATCATTGATCAGTTGTAGAATGACCCTGATATTGTA
>JASDQU010752844.1:0-16469 GCA_032191745.1 Picea mariana | reverse complement strand
ACCTTTCCTCGACTCTTCAATTTTGGCTAATGACTCACCAACTGATGCACAAAAAATGGAGATCAAGCTATCGGGACATATATAAGAAGTGTAGGAAATACTCTAACCTAGGGAGAACAAAAAAATACACTCGGGATCTTGGGAAATACTCTAACCTAGGGAGAACAAAAAATCCTCGAACCTGTTGATGAGGTCACTAACATACTAGCGATCGCCTATGACAGAAAAATAAAATCCATCATGAAGAGGACTACTAATAAGATAAGGCTTATGCTAGATAGCTCAATTGTCATCATGATAGAGGAGAAGCTACTCAACACTGAACACGCCAAGATGTCCAAGCTTATTGACGCAGGGATGGCTATCACAGATGCCACATTGGATAGAGTGAGAAGAGATGGAAGGGAGTTGATTGCTGCACTTAAGGAGTTGGAGCATCTACGCCATTTGGAAAAATACTATCAAGAATCCACATAGGCCACAGTGTTTTGGAGAAGTGAGTTTCAAGATTCCTATGCCAAATTCATGAATGAACGACACCTTTTAACTGCAAGTATAGCTGATTTCCAAGAGACACCCTTATGGAACTAGCAACTTGCGAGGACGTGGAAAGGTGGTATGAGAAGGCTCACTAAGAAGTATAAAGGATTGATTACATCAGTGTGTTTCAAAAGGGACAAGACGCTGAAGAGCACGACATTCGGGTGTTGAGGGACAACAACATAGATCGGATCAGGAAAGAAAATGAATATTGGGTAAAAATGGCCCAAGAAACTCAACGGGAGATTAAGGAGAAGTGGGCCAATTGAAAAAGGAGCTGGGAAAATATTAATTGGGAAATGAAAGACATTGGCCTCCCAGAATTCGGCTCACTCGAGGAGTTTGTCGACTTGCATGACATAGTCAAGAAACATGCAGAACAAGACTCAACATGGACAATAGAGATAAAAAAGGTGGCGAGCATGGCACCAGGTCAAGTACAACAGTCCATGGAGAATTCGATTAAGGCTCGGGCATTTTTGTAGCAGTTGAGTGTTAAAATGATCAAGTATAGAGCACAGGCAGTAGAAGTGAAATAAGTTCTCTCAGCCCCGATGGACCAACACAGGTTCCCTTATGCCAACACATGCGAGTAACTCTTCGTCAAGTGGTCGAAGTATGAGAAGATTCATCCACTTCAGTAAAACCATTTGATGATTCTTAGAGAACAGAGAGATGAAAACGCCATGTGGCGATATTTTTTTTTACTTAGCTTGCACTTGTAATAGCTATTTTTAGTTAGTGATTCATTATAAATAATAGGATTGACCTTTTATCAAGGGTGGATGGTTTTGGAAAAGACCCTCATTTTTGGAATCGTAAAGAACTATTTTCGAACTACCTTAATTGAGAAGTCTTGTTTGGGGCCGGAGACAAATTGTTGTTTTCCATCAAAGACATTGTGTGATTGGATTTGAAAAGGAATTACTTCCAACTTTATTTCATTAATGGATGTTGTAACGAGTAAGAGCTTATGAATATATTGATAAGTTAGTTGTTTCAATATTTTTTGTAGTTCTTGTCTCTAATGATGAAAAAAAATTGTTTTGTTAATGTGTGATTGATGCTAGAGCTAAGGAAAATATTTTTCTTTCCATAAAATAAAATACAAAAAGAGAATGTTTAAATTGAAGGAGGAACTTTCATAAGAAGATATCCTGTCAATCACTACGTAAATCCCATCGATAAATTGTCCAGATCGAAAGATATGGAGAACCATTCCACCATCAAATGCTGCAGAGTCTAATTGGGCCTTCGTGGTGGGTTTGGTTCCTACTGTTGAGTTAAAGAGATTTAGGACCCCTCAACAGAATCCTATATAAATTATTAGGTAATTTCGACTTGAATAGATGAAACAACATCACTATTCCTTAAGTCGACTCGATTTTGAATTGCCTCGACTCATATTGTGCTAAGTAAATTCAAACTAACTCAACAAGTTTTTGTCAAGTCGACCCAACCATGATATGGAATGAAAGGATGGGACACATTGGAGAAAAAGGACTTCGATCTATTCATAAAAAATGTATGTTTGAAGGTTTTCATTAATGTAATTTAGAAGTTGTTTTTTATGAACATTGCATATATGGAAAACAAAATCGGGTTAGGTTCCCATTTGGAGCGACGAGGGAAAAGGGGATTCTATAATTGGTTCATAGTGATTTGTTTGACCCTATAACAATTTCTTCACTTGGTGGATCCCTATATTATGTCTCCTTCATGGATGATTTTTTCAAGAAGACATGGATATTTTTATTAAGGAAGAAATCAAAGTTTTTTTATAAATTCAAAGAGTTTAAATATCTCATAGAAAACCATATAGATAAGAATAGTAAGGTGTTGATAACTAAGAATGGTGGTGAATTCTGTGGAAAGTATTTTGAGTAGTTCAACAATAAGTGTGGCATAACATTCCATATACCCCACAATAAAATGGAGTTGCTGAAAGAATGAACACAACATTAATGGACAAGGCAAGGAGCATGCTCAATGGTGCTAGGATTGCACAAGAATTTTTGGCAGAGGCAATTGACACCGCAAAATATTTGGTGAATATGTCTCCTTTTTTAGCGCTCGCCGACATGACTCCACATGAGGTATGGTTTTGAAAGAATCCTTTGCTTGCACATCTCAAAGTATTTGTCTGTGATACATTTGTGCATGTTCCGAATGAAAAGAGGAGCAAGCTGGACAAGAAGGAACTCAAATGTATTTTCATTGGATACAAAGAAGGAATGAAAGGATATAATCTCTCAGATCCTACATCAAGGAAAATAGTGTACGGTTGAGATGTGGTCGTTAGAGAATTTAGAGGCAAGTATGAGTTTGAAGTGGTTCAAATAGAGGAAAATCTAGAGAAGTTGAGGTTTTAACTGAGGAATGAGGAGGATGATTTAGATGAGTCGAATGAATCAAATGAAGAGGTGGAATAACCAAACCTGGTTGTAAGGATATTTGAACGATTAAGAAAACCATTCAAAAGGTATATTCTGCTTGACTTTCATTCTGCATTTGTGTTAACTATCATTGATGAGGAGCCCAAGTTGGTTAGGGAGGTAGTTGACTCGGTAGAGGGTATACTTTGGAAAGATGCAATGGTCAAAGAGATGGAATCCTTGAAAAATAATGAGACATGGGATTTAGTCAAATTACAAAGTGGAAGAAATCCCATTGGTAGCAAGTGGGTATTCAAGAAGAACATGAACACAATAGGTCAAGCTGAGAAATTCAAATCTTGACTGGTAGAGAAAGGATAGTCCCAATTCAAAGGAGTCGAATTCGGTGAGATTTTTTCCCCTGTTGCAAAATTAACTTCCACTGTAGTACTAATGTCTCTATCTACAACATTTGATCTTGAAATAGAGAAAATGGATGTGAAGACAACCTTTCTACATGGGGACCTTGAAGAAGAAATCTACATGAAGCAACCTGAAGGATTTGTAGTCAAGGGAAATAAAGAGCTAATATGCAAGTTGAAAATATCCATTTATGGCCTAAAGCAATCACTAAGGATGTGGTATCAAAATTTCGATAGATACATCCTTAGCTTGGGATTTGTGAGAAGAAAATATAATCATTGCATATATTCCAAGGAAGAAGGTGGATGTTTCATAAATGTAGCATTGTATGTAGATGACATGTTGTTGATTGGAAACAACATGGTCACAATAAAGGAGGTGAAGAAGAATCTATCCTCCAATTTTGACATGAAGGATATCCATGTAGAAAAATTCATTATGTGAATGGAGATTAAGATATATTTGGAAATTATAAATCTCTAGTTGAATAAAAAAAAATATGTTGAAATTTTTTTGAAGCATTTCAACATGCGGGATTACAAACCTATAAAGGTGCCAATTATTTTGGGAGCAAGGTTAATTGTTGAACAATGTCGATAAACACAAGAAGAAATATAGGACATGACATGTGTTCCCTATGAAAGTGTTGCTGGTAATCTAATGTATGCAATGGTCTGCACTCGACTAGACATTGCCCATGCAATGGGAATGTTGAACAAATACATGTCGACACTTGAAAAAGAGAACTAGATAGATGTCAAGAGAGTATTCAGGTATTTGTGTAGCACAAAATATTATGATATATGATACCAAGGAAAACTTGTATTTGAAATTGAAGTATATGTACATGGATTTGTCGACGTCAATTGGGTTAGAGATATGGATTGACAAAGATCGACCAATGGATATGTATTCAATATGTTTAGTGGAGAAATTATCTAGATGAGTAAGCGACATGTGGTCATAGCCTTGTAAAAAATAGAAGTTGAATACATGGAAACCACTAATGGAAGAAAATAAGAAATATGACTACAGCGAATGTGTTCAAGGATTGGGTTTGAATAGAGAGACATGAAGATAAATTGAGATAGTCAAAGAACAATATTTATGGAAAAGAACCCATCTTATCATTCCAATACTACGCATATTAATGTACAATGTCATTTCGTAAGAGACATGGTGGAAAGTAGCAAGGTGCCACTGGAGAAATTAGATACATTGGAAAACATATAAGACTCTTTGACCAATTCTGTGAGTGCTATGAAGTTCTCTTAGTGTAGAGAGGCAATGGGAATTGCTACCCTGGGTCTGTGAAAAAATTTCAGGTTCTCCTTTTTCAACAAAGAAGATAACAAGTGGGGGAATGTTGGATTGTTATATTCTTTGTATTGAAATTGTAGTCGAGGTGGATCAAATGGGATTGAAAGTAGAAGGTCAAAGTGATCGACCATAAAAAATTGAAGTCGAAGTGATCAATAGAAATTCGATAGGTCATATGATAAGAGGTTGATAGGAGGTCGTGTGGAAACCGACTAAATACCAAATGTAGGTCAATCGGTAGTTGAATGTAATATAATCATGAGATTTATGGGATTTGTAGCCAATGATATACATGGATCCGTAACCATTTTTTGGAATCTTTCTTTAGGGTTTTCCTATTGTAATTCTTATAAATAAGGTTTGATGTAATACTGTAGAAACTAATTTTTAGATCAATCTGGTAGAGGTTGTTGGTCATGTAGATGTAAGACAAATTGGATGTAGGGTTTTTCTTATGTAATAAAGAGGGTATGATGTCGATTGTGTCTTAGGTGTAAACCAAGGTTAAACATGTAACTTGATTGAATAAGACAACATGAGAGCAAGATACTTAAGGAATGTTGATTTTCCTTTTTGGGTTTCTAGGGTAAAATCTCTGTGTATTGTGTATTTGCTTTATCATTTATTTTCTAGTGTAAATATATCTTCCTCTCTTCTATTAGGTTTAGCATTGAAGTAAGGACCATGATTATTCTTGAAGGAAATATTTACATGCAAAGAATACCTAAGAAAGGACCAAACATCTCCCAGAAAATAAATAGTCACAATATAATACAAGATTTCAAACCAAGAGAAGACGTAATCTCACACAATAAACTTTCCATCGTAGAATAAATGAAAGTAGAAAACATAATTTAGAATAAGGGGATTATAAGGACCACATATGTAGAGAAATTTAAATGAACATTCAATTAAAACCCAAAACTTTTTTGATAGAAAAAAAATTGAAATCTCATGCTTAGAACTCAAAGTATGAGAAATATTGGGAACCTAAAAAAAAAACAGTTGTCTGTAAAATTTTATAGAAATTGAAAATTAATTGCATTTATCCTAAAAATATTGGGATGGGGCTCCCTTGGACTAAAAAATGAAAATACCTGGAAGAAAAGAGAAAAAGACAATTGGGAATCATTCTTCAATATTCACAAATCACGAAAAGAAAGTTTGGATGAATGCTAACTGAGAAAGAAAGAAAGTTGAAAGATTAACAAGATGAATACTTGACTTCATATGATAGAATATTATAAGAATGTTATTTGCTTGTTGATGTCTCCTTTATAAGATGCTAGGCTCAAAGTGGTTTAACGGTATTACCAAATTCTTGTTGATTTGTTTCAGTTATATTAACCAAGTCATTTCTTAACCTATGTTCAATATACGCCTGCATGGGAGCAACTGTTATTTCTTTCCTAGTCTTCATTTCAAACAATTCATTTTCCAGATATTTAAGATCAAAGATCGATGGTTGAATCATATATTCAATACATTCATTTTTATTCACACACTGAATTAACCACCTCTCCACTTCTTCTTCGAACTATTCAATTGAGTCGTTGAAACCACTTGCCCATGAAATCTTTAGGGAATCCAAATCTTCTTGTAATTTCTCTTTTGATAGGAGTATTGAATCCATCATTAAGTGTGGTCCCTCTAGATCTTTAGTCAAATCAACAATCTTTAGGAACAAGTCACCTCTTTTGGTATTGATGATGTCACATTCGAGAAGCATTTCCTACAAACATTTAATCCTTTTCAACAACATGCATTTATTTTCTTAAATCGATCCTTAGAAGGGAGTTTTTTTCTCTCTTATATGAACACCATTTAAACTTATGGATTTTTTTCCAAAAATGTACCCACAACTTCTTTATAAAAAAATTCATCATTTTCTAGGTCCTTTTGGAGATATTCTAAAATGTAAAATCCTTGTTGAAAGAGATGTCGAACTTGTCGCTAACTCCCATATTTCAAGGATTAAATATACCATTTTATGAAATTTATCTCCAATGTATTTCTTAATAGATGTTAATAGGCTTAAGGAACCTTTTAAGATGGAGCTTGTTTCTAGTACATCCTGTAGACTACACAATGGTTGTATATCATCAATGGGATCGACAAATAGGGGTCTTGGAAGAAGATAATTCTCCAATTTTTTCAATTTTTTTTAGGATTTGGTTTGCCTTCCCTATCTCATCAATAAAATATTTCAAAGGTTCATACGTTATCTCATGAAATTCCATGACTTTCAAGGGTTTTACCCCTTGGAAATCAATTTCTGATTTCCACTTTTCAGAATCTTTTTTTATTTTTGAAATTTACTTTTTAAAGTAACAAATTCTTAGTTTGCGTGGTGCAACGTGATATATTATTCCTCAAATAACTATGGCTCCGAAGAATCCAATTATTTAGCTATAGTTCATTCTAACAATCATTAGCTGAAGAATCCATTTCTTCAGCTTTAGTTCTTCTATTAATCATTCTTGAACTTCTGTTTTTATTTTTGTAGATACAAGAATAGTGTGTGATATTCTAATTACCCTTTTGGATTATCTCCTCCATCATTTGAATTTATAGTAGAATATTTTCTCTGTTCTTGACTACTTTCACGAGGTTTTTCTCTTGTCGAAGCACTCTTTTTAGACACATTTGGTGATCCTAGGTTTATACCTATTGCATTTCACCCCCATTTCTTATAGTGGTCATTGGTACTAACCAATGTATCAATTCCATCCAAGTTTGTATTAAGCGAGAGCTATGGAGGGTTTTGATTGTGTCCTCCTCCTTCCAATTGAATGGACTTATTAAATGATGAACCATACCCAATTGAAAACATGTGTGCCAAAAATAAATTATTAGGGTAGAAACCATGAATTGCATGAACTTCCTTTAACTTAAAATGGTCAAAATAAGTGGTGAATTCGTCCAAATTAGAAATATTCTTTACAAACATTTCTCCAACTTTTCAAGGAAAAGGGATGAATCAATTTTTTTTATTTTTTCATTAAATAAGTGTGCCCAATATTTGTATTGTTTGCACGCGTCAACAATGAAAAATTTCTCAGAAACATAGAAAGGAAATAAAGAGGGTTTCCCCTAAAATCCATAAAGTCTAATAAAACTAAAATCTTCCAAAGTGTTGAAAATTCCTTTCTCTTCCACAAAGGCTGCAACTATGAGTGACAATCTGGATGTGGTGGGATTGTGAATTAACCTTTTGAAAGAGGAAAAGAAGGAATTGTGTACTTCATAAAATTTACTTGGAGCCTTGTGCTTCCATAATTTTGGATAATACATTGGATCTAGATCCTTTTCAAATTCTATATTCCTATCTTGGGGCAAGTATTCAAATATGTGGAAGTAGACTATAGTATAGACTAGATAAGAAACCATGCAAATTTACTAGTTTTCCTGATACCCACCAACTGAAAAAAACCTTCATTCCAAATGATTCAGGCCCAATCAACTACAAAATATTCATCAATGGAATGATACAAAATATATAAAATAGATTTTGGGACAAATAAAATGGATTCCTATCCAATGATCCTAGTGAACAACCATGCAAATTCTTCATATGGGTATTTAAAAGAAAATATTTCAATTCAAGTAGAATTTCTAGAATCACTTGGAAGATTTATAAGAATTTTTTCCAAGAGTTACAATCCCATATTGTTGGCCTTTAGAAAGTCATTTGCTTTAGAGTTCTTGAACTTTAGAGTGGGTTCCAACAATCTCAACATTCTTCTGAAAACCGAAGGTGCCAAATAAATTGGTGACTTTCCTTGTAACTAGATTACTCTTCTCTCATTGTCAATTTTATCAACACACTAGAGAAACAATTCTTTGAAATAAAATACTTCTAGCATGCATCCAAATAATGCAATATTTGTAGATTCAAACTTTGTTCGACTTCTTTTCCTGAGGTGTAAGAGAAGAGTACCACCTTAAGGATTCTGAGCACTGAAATTGGTGCTCTTATCGTCCCAAGGTATTTGTAGTATCTCCACAATATATCTCTTTCATTTTACTAGACATATTTGACACAAATTGTTTTGCATGAAGAGGGGCACTTTTGTCAATACAATCTTTTTTTTCAAATGAGTATTTAATTCATTATTTGATTTACCATGTATTTCCCTGATTATCAAATGTTGCAGCTCTTAGTTCAAAGTTTCCAATTGCATGATTTAATTAATTCAATATTTAAGGTGGATATTTTACGTAAATCACACCACTTAATAATGGTATCAATTCATACGAGTGATGATTGAGTGAAAAGTG
The DNA here is from genome assembly GCA_032191745.1 of Picea mariana. Taxonomy (NCBI): domain Eukaryota; kingdom Viridiplantae; phylum Streptophyta; class Pinopsida; order Pinales; family Pinaceae; genus Picea; species Picea mariana. The sequence continues at coordinate 7,530 of JASDQU010752844.1, read as the reverse complement.
AGTAACATGAGGGTTCCTTTTGAAGGATGTGGAGATGTGACATGCAGTTTAGGGAGTGGAAGGTGGAGATGAGGGAAGGAATCCCACATCCACAATAAAAAAAAATAGATAAGTATTGAAAGTGGTTCATTATGAGTGATGCAGAACTAGGAAGTTCTTTTTTGGAGGTTGTCGGTTTGCGGGTTGCAGGTTCTGTGGTGGGATGTGGATTTGAAATCCACAATGAGACTCCCAAAACTAAATAAATGGTTAAGTTTTGGGGTGGTAGAGTGGTTAAAAATGAGAAACAAAATAAGTATGGGACTTGCAGACTTGTGGACCTACAAAGAAGGTGGTAGTCTCCCCACAACCTGCATTTTTAGAAAAATGACTAAGTATGGGATATACAAAAATTGAAAAATGACTAAGTATAGAACAAATAACACAAACATTGATCAAATAATGTTGAGAACATCTAGCTCCAATTGTGGGAAAGTAACCCCATGTGGGTTTTTGAGAACCCATAGGGCCTTGTACATTAGGTAAATGGAGTCAAAAATAAAATTTTATAAGGGAAGTAAGAGAAAAGGAAAACAGAAACAATATAGACTGAGAATATACAAAGGGGTGAAAATGAGGGACTATGTACAAGTTAAAAATTTGGGATTAAACAAAAAAATTCTTGAGGTGTTTCCCATTTACGGGGAATGCTTGAACTGTCCCTTTTATGGGAAATGCTTAAACCAATAACCTTTTCAAATTGATATGATCCAATCCAAAGAGCGTCAAACTTTGTATGAAAATATGGCTTTCCTTTTCTTTATTCCATAACATAACCAATTGGTATTTTTGGAAATCTCTTGCAGTGGTTCTTTTATCAAGATGTATTTTAAGTACTTGTTGTATCTAACTCATGGTTATTAATTCTTTTACTCTATGTTCTTCTAATTGCATGAGTTCATAATATCATTGTTGAAGAGGTGAAATTTTTTCCATTCCTTCGTTGTTTGTGGAAATGACCAATGCATTTAGTTTTAGATGTAATGACATCCTTGCTTCCTTTCCATATACCAAGGTATAAGGTGATTGTACAATGCTTTCTTTTGGAGTGAGATGTCTTTCCCAAAGCACATATGCCAACTTCATGTGCCAATTTTTATGTTATGTTGCAATTGTTTTCTAGAGAATTTGAGTCAACATTTTGCTAGTTGATTGATCCAAACCATTTCCTTGAGGATAATAGTTGGATGATTGTCCCATGACAATTCCATATTCTCCACAAAATTATAAATTTAGATCCATAAAAAATTGAACCATTATATGATGTTATGAACTTATCAGGGACACCAAATCTGGATAGAATGTTATCCTTTAGGAAATAATCAATTGTTCAGAATTGATGTTCTTTAGAGCTACATATTCTTTCCATTTTGTAAAACACTTGGTTGCAATAAGAATATATGAATGTCCTTTACTATATTTTGGTTTGATGGGACCAATTACATACAAACCCCATTGTGAAAATGGTTCTTCCCTCTTAATTTCATGAGTTCTTCCCCCCTTTCTGGTTCCACATATCGTCTTCCTTTTGTGGGATCCAATGGCAAAGTAACTTTCAAGTCTTCTGCTTCAAAGATCATTTGTCTATTTTTTAGATCAATAATGGTCTGGTTATAGAAATCCCAATTGATTCCAAGTAACACTAGATAAGGTTTACTACCATCCCAATTGACTCCATTGATGTTAACATTCACCCCTATCAGTCTTCCAATCAGAAAAATCTTGTGTTGATTCACAAGCCTCAACTAAATTGGTGACAAGATCAACTTTAGTTTTCCCATCATTTCCCATGTCTACTTCAGAATGATGTTCACTTCAGATCCCATATCCAAGATGACATTATCCAAATCATAGTCACCTACCTATGCATTAAGTCAGAATTCCCTATTTTTCATTTTCTTGCACTATAATTGGTTAACTACTCACTATGCAATAGGTGCCTCTTTATCTTGAGTGCACTAGTCAATTATTCCATGCAACACACTCAATGCAGTTTCATCCTTCATTAGTTATAAGAAAATTTTCAGAGTACTTACCTTGTCAGTTGGCCTTTCTGTGATTGAGTGGTCATATGATGGAGGCATGTCATACACAGGTTCCCTGTCATACATGGGTTTCCTATCATACACAGGTTGTGAAGTCGATGCTACCCATTTTGTTTCTAGAAGCTTGTTTCTTTCTTTCTTGCATGTTTCTGTTTATTTCATAGGATCGAACATCGGAGGAGGTTTTGCTGCTTTCATGACCCACTGGTTAGTTTGAATTCCTTGTTCGATCACATCATCCCTTGTTCTTTCTCCTCCACACATAATTGTTGCTACCCTTGGTCTATCTTCATGCTCTTCTACTGCTATGATCTTAACATTCTGGTTCCTCTTTTCCTACCAATTCAAGATCAGCTGCAAACATTCTTCCATCACATGATCCAACTATCTACAATATGTGCACATTGTACAAGGATTCAGATAATCTCACACCAAATGCCCATGATTGTTACAATTATAATAGATAATCAATCCTCTTCCTCTACCGAATCCTCCTCTTCCTCCTTGATTGCAACCCCTCAATGTATTATATTGTGGTACCCCTCCTTCCAATTTGTCTTCCCATTAAACTCTGTATTCATTCGTAGTGTGTTCTCTCATGAGATTGAGTGCACATAATTCAATTTTCTTCATGTCCCACAGAATTAAAAAAATTACAAAATAAGTTTCTGAAGTGCTATGATATTTCTACATCAAAGGACAAGAAATCAAGTGATGACCCATAATTATACATATCTCACACCATACCCCTCCTCTTGGGGCCAAGGGATTCAGGGCTTCTATAGCCAAATAATATTTAAATGTTGGACACTCATTCTTGTGATGAACCTCCTTTATGCATGTAACACACCAAAATTATTCATGCTTTTCCTTCCCTTTAGCAAGCTCCTACAACTAAATTGTCAATGCTGCTCACTGTGACTGAACCCAAGCCATCCCTACACCATTTTCTCCTATAGGGGATTCTTCCAACCTCACGGTGATCTCTAGTGCTTTTGACTGCAATGTAAGATTTTGTTTCGTCAATGGGCATCGCAAATGTGGTAACAATCCCACAATGAACCATTCCCTATGATTCTCATATGGAATCTGGAAGGTTAATAGATCCATAAATATCTTGAATATTTGGTCAAAATCCCATACCGATTCATTCTGCAGCTTCTTGATCTCTTTTAGTTTAACAATACACTATGACTTATACTTCAGTTTCTGGAATTCTTTAATAGGGATTTCCTGATGTTTGCCAATGTTTTAGCTTATCCCATAGGTGCAATGGAATGATACTTCATATACTAGAGTAGCGTGTAGTATTTGAATGTTGTCACTAACTGAGTGATTTTCACATCTTTATCTTGGACTTTCTTCACGGTTCATATTTCTTCACAAACAAATAAGTGTTATTCTGGATCTTCTTTCCCTACTCCATGGAAGACATGTATTCTCAAAGTGGGGTCTAACCCTGCCATGGCATACTTTGCAGTATTCTTCCTTGGTGTACCTAACTGATTATGGGTTGTCATAATAATTCCACTAATCTGACTACCTTTACTATTATATGTTCTTCTTTCAATAACTACAAGTGATTGCGACAAATTTTCAGACCTCAGAGATGCACATGAGGTCATGTGTTCGACGTAGAGTTTGGCCTGAGTGGGGATAATGGGATGTAATGTATCTCCTTCTGCTGAATTGAGATGACAATATTTTTCCTTTTCCTCTATGCACGATATTCCTTTGACCTAGAGTACTACGTCAGTGTATGTTTCCTCAATCTCACTGTGTTTCTCTTCTCCATCAGCCACAATACTTTTCCTACTATACTGAAATATTTTTCCACCATTCAATACTCCAATCTCTTCTTTCATCACACCTTGTTCTTATCTCGAAATTCTCAGTCCATCTATTCCTTATCTATTCTTTCTTGCATTACCTTCCTTCATACACTCATACCATCCCCTTTTCATCTCCCATTCCCCCTATGCGTGCGAAGGCGCCTAGCTACTAGGGTGATCAGATTCCAACTTCATAACCTTATTATCACACAGTAGCATCTTGATCCAAGTAGACAATAATTCAAATATCTTTTGCGTGGACCTTTAAAGAACTCTCTTTCAACAACACTATATTACTGGGCACAATCTATAATAAACTCAGTAATATAACCCCCCAATACACTATCCAACCATAAAACAACTACACGTGAGATCTGATTACTTATTGAATTAACTTGTTGAGTCAACGTAGGGGTCCAAATCCTTGGAACAATAGTGCAAAATATTCCATTCTTTTCAGCTAACCTATGTAACCACTCAATCAAAACTATTGGGAAATCAACAAAGAAAATCTCATGTAAGTTTTTAAATACATACCTCCATAACCACTTCTCTGAGCTGATCCACGGGTTATTATTTCAATCTCTAGAAAAATTGCATTGCTTTGACTCTAACCACTGTCTAATCTCTTCATTATTCATCCTCCACATTCCCCTTAGTCACAGATCCCAATCTCGACAACATAACTATTTGTTGGCGTGTAGTGGGTAGACCCAGGGTTCAACATGAATTTACCAACAAAACCATCATATACTGGCCCTATCGGCATCACCCACAAGCAGGTGAAGTCTCACCTGATGTATCTATGGGGACCACAGGAACCATGTTTCTATAGTGTTGAAGGGATGGGAGGCAATCCTTATATCCATTCTACTTATCATTAGTTCAATATGCTTTATATCATGTGTGAAAAAAAACATAACATATTCAAAATAATAGACATGTATCTTATGTGTGAAATAAAAAAAACAACAAACACATCATGAGACATAGACACCATGTTTAACATGGTTCACCCAATATGGGCTACGTCCACAATGACTGACTTCTTATTATATTATTCAGAATCATACATTACAAAATATGCAGATTGTGCTCATGCATAATGCCATTTTTCGTTCTCTTATATCCCTCTTTATCTATGTCTCTCTTCACTCTTACATATCTTTCATATATTGCATCACATACATTCATACATACTTATTCTTCCTACTTTCTTATTCTCCATTCTCATACTTTCTCCCTACTATGTTACCTCCCTTCTACCCCAAAATTATTATATATTTATACAACTACAATAAGGCTTAGCTCGTACAAATAGACCCAAAATTCCTAATGGCTTCAACAATCTTCCTTCCTTTGCATGCAATGGTCCTTGCAAGTGTGTTGGCTATATTTCCTTCTTTTGCATGCATTGCACAGTTCCCAAAACTGGTCCCAAAAGCTTGTCCCAACATGGCATTGCTTCTCTTTTCATCTTTCTCGAGAATTTTTGAATTGGGAGGCATTTTATAATTATTGAATAATCATATTTGAACATTGTTGGCCAATGATAACCAACTCGAATGATTTTGTGAGCAATCAAAATAGGTGCAAAGTGTCCCCCACAAAATTCTGCATGAAACTCTTGTAGCATTTTCTTAGCCTTTGACTGATCTAAACATCTCAAAAGAATACCATCAAAGTTTCCTCGGAAAAGAACTCCCGAGAATAATACATACTAATTGGTATTCATATTTAAATATAGGCTCTCCATAGAAGACATTACAATAGTAAATTTCCCATATTCAAATAAATTATTATGTCTTTATGCGATGATCCAAATGCTTAAATTATCATAACAGAACAAAAGTACAAACCATGTACAAAATGTGAGCATGGAACACAACTCCAAGATATATAAGTTACACAATAAATCCTTAAACAATAGGGGAATCCGTTCTAAATAACCAAATACATTTATACATCACAATTCACCTCTCCATATAATGAATACATGATCTCTTATATATAGCCATTCACACTTGTACATGAGGCCCATTTACTACTAGGTTGACCCTATTACATATATATTTACACATTACATGTACATTTAGGCCCATATATGGCCTCCTTGGGTCATAACATAATACCCTCCTTAAAAAATCTTTGTCCTCAAAGCTTTGCAATTAAAGGCTTCACATGTGATGAAGCTAAGTAATATGATTTTCTTATGTTCCTCCTTTCTTCATTCCATTGTTGATGATCTATCCATCCAAAATCAATTCTTTTTGGTCCTAATCCTTGGTGTGTAGTTGTTGCATATTTTTCTTTCCTTTGATTCTATGTATTTTTGTTGTAGCTTCTCCAATTTGTAGTGGTTGTTGGTCTCTGATAATAGCTTGTTGAAGAGTAGTTTGTTGATGCCTTTTTCCATGAATATTGACAAGTATTACAACTTCTTCCTTGATAATGCAAAGATTGACCTTCTTGTCTTCCTTGAGATGTTTCCTGGTAATGAGGGTGTCGATATGGTTCCACTTTTGATGGTTTTTCTTCATTCTGCATTGATGCAGGAGCATCGTAAGTAGCCAGCCAAGCGAGCATGAAGGCAGAAGACAGTTGGGAAAAACGCATCACATGTTTTGCACATTTTGAAAGATTAGGAAGCAGATATTAATGTAGTAGCTAGAAGTTTACTTGCATTTATATCTGGCTATTGTAAACAGATCGTGAGCGATTTACTCTCATCTGTCAATGTAAAAGGCATTTAAGCCCAGTAATGAAAGAAGGTAGGTTTGAATTAATAGATTAGATAGTTTAGAAGAGTAGGAGGAAAAATGGATATAGACACCCTCGCCTTTGTATCATGGTAGTGGTTGTATCATTAGCATACAGAAGAAGAGAGCTGTAGTGGAGAGTTGTAGAGAAAAGTCCATGTACAGGAGCTTTGAATTAATATATGAAGCTTTGAATCAGATTCATGGTGTTATGTTTTTTGAGTTTATACATGGTGAATGGTATGCTTATGGTTGTTTTATTCTCTCTGTTATGCATTTGATTTAATATTGTGTTGAATGTATGATTTCATGCTGAATGTTTGAACTCTGAGAGAAGAAAGAGAATGAGTTTCAATTGTTTCTCTTCCTGAGAGAGAGTTCCTGCAAGGAGTGCAGTGAAACATTTGCAAGGTGTGCGTTGACAAGGGTTCTGAGTTTATCTTGAAAAGCTCAGGAGAGATACCATTGTACTCATTCCAGTAGAAGTGCAGGTGGAGCACAGAAGCCATGCAAGGTGTGCACAGGCTAGTTGAAGCCTTAGAATTTATCAACTAAGGTTAAAGATTGAAGGACTGCTGTTGTAGAGAGTGCACAGGGTCGAAGAATCAAATACACAGAAGTATTTGAAAGAGTGCCGCAAGGAGTGCATGTAGGAGTCCTTTTGAGACTTGAGTTGCAAAAGAAAGCTCAGAAGGGTCAACACCTTTGAAAGTACTCAAAGGGAGACGAAGATTGAAAACGTTGCACAGAAGGTTAAGTTTAGGGGGAAGAACATTGACTCGTTTCACAAAGATTCATTGAGGAGTGAATCAGATGATTGAAATTCTTCGTGGAGAACTCACGGAGTCGCGAGGA
>JASDQU010752843.1:12800-37367 GCA_032191745.1 Picea mariana | reverse complement strand
TGGTCCGAACCTTCTTGGCATCGTGATTAACCTTTGGCTTGAGAAACCGCGATTCAGGGGCATCTAAGCCGTCAAAATCACCCGGGGATCGCACCCGGCCTGAGCCACACAACCCCCTTAACATGGTTGGATTTTTTGTTCCCGCAGGTTTCGAACCGGTGACTTTTAAACATGGAGTGGCTTAACAACACACTCCATCGCCGACTATCCTACACCTCGAGGACATAATACATTTAATATATTGAATGCATTGATAAATATATTATCAAAATATTAGTACATTAATAAAGTATTCATACAAGCATAAAGTAATACATTAGCAATAATAAAAGAAGAATTAAAAAATAAATCACAAATTGATACAACTTACATTATAGAAGCAAAGAGGCTAGGAAAAATAATTGATCATAAAGATAGGTTGATCTGTGTCAAAGTGAGCTGTAATGACCATAAATATAGCATACTTAGTAAATCTCCAAGCTGAAAAGGATTACGAATATTTATAAATGAAGACCTCATTCCCAAAGACCAAGTTGAATTAAGAAAGGAAGTTCAAAAGGTAAAAGAAGCCAGGAAAGAAGAAAAATGGACAATAATTAGAAATCGAAAAGCCATTGTTAAGGATAGAGACCAAAAGGATAATAATAAATAGGAATTTGGGACACTCGGGATCCTTTTTTGGAATTGTCGTGGCTTTCCATGGTGCCAAGGTCCTATGATAAGTTGGATCCCGAGTGATATTGATATTATTTGTCTAGTTGAAACTTGGGAGCATGAGAAGTCTAAGGTCCCTAACATGGAAGGATTTGTCTTGTGGTCGGCATGGAACAAAAAATCCCACCATAGATGGATAGGAGGCATAGCTTGTTATATTAGAAAGAGAATTTCTCCTCACATTAAACTTCATAAGATTGACCCTCTTAATCAATACATTTGGATAGAAATTTCAAACACCAATGCTAAGAAGATGTATATAGCAATTTGTTATTTTGCACCTATCAATTCTACTTTTTATAAGAAAAATAATCTAGATAAAAATTGTCCCTATAATAATTTAGAACACGATATTTATAATTTGAAAAATGAAGGTAATATCCTCCTTCTAGAAGACTTCAATGCTATGAATGCAACTAAACAAGCTACTCTTTTAAGTAATGACTCCAACCATAATCCTTTATGGCTATATGAGGACCTTGTTTTATCTAATAGGTACAAAAGAAGCTTTGAAGACCTAATTGAGAATTTGTTTGGTACTGATTTGGTCAAGATATGCAGCTCTCAAGACCTAATAATTTGCAATGGAGTAATGAAGTGGCCAAAATCCAACCAAATGACTTTTATTCATGGGCTAGGTAGTAGTGTTGTAGATTATGTGATATTTGATATCCCCGTTTCCAACCAAATAGCAACTTTTGACCTTTTAAATGACCATGAGCCTAACTCTGATCATAAACCTTTAACCCTAACTCTAAAATTTTTCATGCATAGGAGCACCATTGAAGAGAATTCTGATAATCAAAGGAATTTGCACTTTGACAAAAGTAAAGTTGAAATTTTCTTAAAGGATTTAAATAGTAAATTAAACCTCCTAACTTATAAGGGCAACATTGAAGAACTTTATCATAAATTTACAACTACCCTTTCCACTTCTATTAATAATTTCTCTTTCGAGATGTCCTATAAAAAGAATAATAGAATGACCAACCCTTGGTATGATAAAGAATGTAAAATTGCTAGGAAATCCATTAGCGATGCTTCTATTGAGTCCTTAAAAATCGATAAGATCAATACGTACAAAGCCCTAATTAATAGGAAAAAAAGATACTATATCAATAAAAGGCAAGAGAAACTTTCACAACTATACAAGTTGGATCCTAAGAAGTTCTAGAGCCAAATTCTAAAACACAACACTAAAGAAAATAATAGGATTCCCTTAAGAGATTGGAATTCCTACCTTAAAAGTCTTTACGAGTTCCCTAATGCCATGGACACAATTCCTATTGTCCCTACAAAGGAATAAGTTTTTTCTTTAGATGACATAGAGTTTGGGGTTAAGAAGCTTGAAAATGGGAAAGCTACTTGGACATTGAAGGCTACCAAGCTGAATTTTTTAAAATCGGAGGGCCAATCCTTATCCCTCACATACACAAGCTCTTCAATTTAGCATTCAAGCATGGATTCCCTAAGCCCTGGATGAAAATACTCATTGTTCATATTTTTAAAAATGGGAATAGAAACGTTCCCTCTAATTATAGGACCATTATGATTAGCCTGATTTTAGCCTAGCTTTATGGAATTATTTTGGAAAAGAAGATTAGCCTTTGGCTAGAAATTCATGGTAAAAGAGCTAAAGGCCAGGCCGAGTTTAGGAGATACCATTCAACTGTGGACCATCTTGTTACCTTTATGATCATTGCAGAGGAGTTCCGCAATACTAAAACCAAATTTTTTTGTTGTTTTGTTTACTTTAGAAAATCTTTTGACATGGTTCCTAGGAAAAACCTTTGGGATAGGTTGGAAGATTTAAAAGTGTCTCTCGAGTTGAGGGTTGTTGCAATAAGGATGTATGAGAAAGTTATTGTTAAGTTTAAAAACACTGAAGGCTGGTCAAAAGAGATTAACTGCAATATCGGAGTCAAACAAGGTTGTCCCTTGTCCCCTACCCCTTTTGGCATATACATTGACAAGTTAGAAGAATGTTTGGAAAAAGCAGGTTGTGTCGGCCTTACTCTCACTGGTATAGTCATCAATCTTCTTCTTTATGCTAATGATATCATTCTTATGGCAAGGAGTCCCCATGATCTTGAAAACCAACTAAGAATCCTCAAGCATTTTTTCTCCAATATGGGTATGACTGTTAACACTAATAAGACTAAGGTCATGATTATCAAATCTAATAAGATCCCTTATGATACTTTTGTATATGACAACAAAAATTTGAAGGAAGTGACTTCATACAAATATATTGGAATTGATATTCACCACAAGCTCGATTGGAATTATATCATTGAGAAAAGGATTATTGGGGGATGGAAAGCTTATTATGGGCTTGAAAACAATTGTAAATCAGTTGATCTTTGGAGTTGGGATAAGAAGAAACTCCTCTTTGAGACTCCTGTTACACCTGTTATTGTTTATGGATGTGAAGTCTGGGGTTGTAGTATCTCTCGTGAATCCTGGAGAAAGATAGAGAAAATACAAAAGAATTTTATAACCTATAATCTCAAAATTAAAGGAAATACACCCTATCCCATCCTTCTCTTAGAAACAAGCCTCTCCCCCATTGAGAGCATGGCAATGACTAGATACCTAATGTATAAGAACAAGTTAAACAACATGGAATACAAGAGGCTACCTAAAATTTCTTCAAAATCAAGTCATAACCACCATCGACTCAAGCAAGGATGGCATAAAGACACCCGGTCTTGGCTTAACTATTGAGGAATCATGGAAGAAACCATTTTGCAGAATAAAGATACTATTAAAAAAAAACGTCAAATCAAAATTTAAGGAGAAAATGTGTCATGATAAAGAGTTAGAAGAAAAAAGAAAATTAAGGTATTATAAAGATGTAATCAACCCTAATCTAGAAGATCAAAATTATCTATCTGTTTTGCCAAGTGTAAAGAAAAAAATAATCATTTCTAAGATAAGAACAAATTCTCACGAGCTCCATGGTGAAACTTGGCGTTGGTCAATTCCTAACACGCCATGGGATAAAAGAGTGTGTCACCTTTGTGGCACTAAGAATGTTGAAGATGAAAATCACTTTCTCTTAGATTTTCCAGCCTATACCCATATTAGATCCCATTTTCAAAATATTTATCACACTACCAACCTTGCTAACCTCTTAACTCAACAAAAGTATGGGGATCTTAGAAAGCTTCTCTTAATGCTTTTCGAGAACAGAAACAAAATTCTAAAGAATCACAAGTAATCACTTACCCTCTTAAGGTCTGATAGACCAATTCGGTGTTAGTGGACGTTAATCATCATCATCATCATTGATCTTAACCATGCTAGTAATATATTATTAAACAATTAATACATAATGTATAATGTGACATATAAAATTATTAATATATTAATAAATACGTTATGAAAATTAACGTAATGTATAAATTAAAGTACAAATTTACATTAATGTATAATCTGATGTATTAATAATTAATACATCTATACAATATTAATTAATACATTTTCAAATTATCAATACATTTTAAATACATTGTTGGGTGTAATAATCCAAAAAAATGCATTTCATACATTTAATACATTAAATGCAATAATAAATACGTTACTAAAGTATGAACACATTAAAACATTAATAAATAGTAATACATTGATGTTAATGATGTTAGTAGTACATTCTTAAAGTATTAGTAGATTAATAATACATTATTACATTAATGTATAATGTAACATAATTATTAATACATTAATAATACATTATTTAAATAATAATACATTAATAAATAAATTATTAAAGTATTAATAACTTAATAAAAATATTATTAAGGTAGTAATACATTATTAATACATAATTTAAATAGTAATACATTAATAATACATGACGATTGACTCGGGTTTATTAAGGCTGACCATGTCCATAATTGACCTTCATTGACCATGTGGATTTGATTATGATAGGCCATGTTTATTATGCTTAACCAAACATTAATATGGCATTGTTGCATTGCAATGTTGATCATGTTTTGTTCTTCACATTGCAACATCATTTTTTGTTGATCACATTCTGGCATCAACTTTCATTAGTCACATGATAGTGTAAGGTTATGGTCATCAAATAATAGCGAAGGGTTTTTGTTTGTCACATTATGGCGTTGGAATAGGTTTGTCAGAGTCTTACAATGGGTTATATTCGTCACATTATGACGTTAGGAAATGTTCATCTCTTTACAATGTTGGTCTATGTTTGTCAAATTGCCACATTGGGTTGTGTACATCACATTGCGACAATGCGTAGTGTTCATCACACTGCGACGTTTGGAAATGTTTGTCACAATGCGACGTCAGGATATGTGCGCCACATTGCAACATGAGGATATGTTCATCAAATTGTGATGACATGGAAATGTTCGTCACATTGTTCGTTAGATTGCGACGATAGCGCTATGTTCCTCATATGGCAATGATAGGGCTATGTTCGTCCAATTGTGACATTTGTGTGTGTTTGACACATTTTGACGTTACTATGCTTGGTAGATTACAACGTTACTATGATCGACATATTGTGACATATTTTTTTCATATTGTGACGTCACAATGAAATACATGTCAACACGAGGATATGTTCATCGCATTGCGATGTTACTCTATTTGGTAGATTGCAACATTATTGTGTTCGACATATTGTGACATATATTCCTCAAATTGTGACATCACATTAAAACACATTAAAACATTAATAAATATGTTTTACACATTTATAAGTCCTTTATATCAGACTTAGAACAATGTTCGTGGGCATGCACAACAATGCAACACGAGGATATGTTCATCAAATTGTGACGATAGGGAAATGTTTGTCACATTGCGATGACAGGTCTCTGTTCATCATATGGCGATGACAGGGCTATGTTCATCCAATTATGACATTTGTATATGTTTGTCAAATTTTGATGTTACTATGTTTGGTAGATTGCAACGTTACTATGATCAACAAATTGTGACATATGTTTTTCATATTGTGACATCACAATGCAATACATGTGTTAAGTGCCTATACCATCTGCAAATACACTTCAATAAGAGAAAGAATAAACCATAAACCATTCACCATAGCATGAACACAAGAATATAGAGGAAACCCTTGAGGTGGGGTAACACCATATATTATTCCTTAAGGAAGGAATGCACTCCTCAAGCAACACTTGCTTGTTACAATGCTAATATTTTTCACTATTTTTCATTACATTGCTTACACTTCTTTATATAGCTCTCCCTATCTCCTAGAGACCTTCTAGAGAGCCTTCTCACATTTATTACATCCAACTACCATAGTGGGCCTTTATTAATATAGTGGACCCAGTCCACCTTACATTGAATGACCACATTCTCATATATTAAATGACTTCCACTAATAACACATAACTACATTCACATTGGGTACCTCCTTAGGTACCCCATATTACCTCCCTAGGTATACTACATTCCATCCCCCTTCACATGTTTCATCCTTGAAACATAAGAAGAAACCATACATATGACTGGCTAAGCAATGTAGCCAACTGGTACCGATTACGACCATCCATCCATCCCAATGGAAGTCGAACATGATGTCTATCTGCTACCTTGCGACCCTGATCTTGCTCTGCATCATGTCGGGGTTGCCATGGGATTGTTTCTCTAGATTGAACTCTTCCCATAGTGTCGGTATTCCTCCATGCACCTCTTGATCGGTTTCATGTCTAGTGACATGCTGGTGCATAAATGTGTTAATGCACATGCCCTTGCCTTGATGACATTTGTGTCTCTATATGATGTGGATGATGATATACAACATTTGTAGGAATTTGTTCTTTTTTCTTCAAATTTGCAACACTTTGTGCATTTGAGTCAATGACCTCCTTAGCTTCCTGATTATGTCATTTTTGTAGTTTTGCGTCATCTCCTTCTGTAGACTCTGCTTCTGATTCAACTTCAGACACGGTAATAACTTATTTTCTAGCTTCCATGGACCCATATTTCTTACTGAGAGACACATCCTGCAATGTGATTTTCTTTTTCTTGTAACACAACTTCAAAAACTTCTTTTTCACATTAATATTAATGGTACCCACTTATTCTATCTAAGGATTTCCCAAAACAATATCCACTTCATCCATATCCATAGCATAAAACTATGAATGCAACACATATTTATCCATGGTAATCTTCAAATCTTTAAAAATTTAAACATTTTCACCCTCAACCTGTGTGCTTTGAATAGTCTTTACTGGAACTTGCAATCTGTTAACCAACTGAACATTGATAAAATTATGCATGCAACTAGGGTTAATAGAAACAATGATATTTTCTTTATGAATACAACCATGAACCTGTAATATAAATTTCTCACATGAAAATAAACTCTTGGTTCTCTCTGTATCCTTATTTTTTCCATGAGACTACTTTTCTAACAATATCTTTTCAAATTCTCCATTGGAGAGTGTCATCATCTCCTTATAATCAAGCGATTTCCACCAAATGGCAGCTTCACCTTGCATTAATTAGAGGCTTTTTTTTTCTATTTTAATTAATTTTAAAGAATTAATTAGAACCTTTGTGTGAATTTTTTGGCATTCAAATTATATAGATTCAACAACTCAAATCTAATGTTTTAATAATTTTTAATCAAATTTCTAACAAAACCATTTTAAAATGTTAAAAATAAAAGAAAATAAAATAATAAAATGTTTATAATAAATAGAAGCCATATTTGTCGTTCTAAGTATATAGTGAATAGGTTTATAGTTCACGTCCTCTCTTCTTTTACCATTTGGTTTATAGTGTCCCGTGTCCCACCCTTGAGGAGATTGGGCGAAACCATCATGGACTCTAGAAAATTAGCTACTTTTACTTAAATATGGTTATGCTAGTTGACAACCTATGGGAGGATTAATAGATTTGTGAATTAAACTAAAAATATAAATCCAAACTATTTATAAACTCAAAATATATTTATAATGTTAAAGAATATTTAACATTATAAATATATTCTATGATATATATGACTTAAAATATATCAATATATATGATAAATATATTAATATATTAATTCCATGTATTATTATGGTCGATTATGGTTGACCATGGGGGACATGATTGGCTATGGTTGACCATGGTCAACCATGTTGATGACTATGATTAATCTTGGTAAACCAAGGTGAATCAAACATGATCAACTTTTTTATATTCAAATTATATAGATTCAACAACTCAAATCTAAAGTTTTAATAATTTTTAATCAAATTTCTAATAAAGCAATCCTAAAATGTCAAAAATAAAATAAAATAATAAAATGTTTATAATAAATAGAAGCAATATTTTCCATTCTAAATATATAGTGAATGGTTTTATAGTTTACGTCCTTTTACAATTTGGTTTATAGTGTCCCACCCTTGATGAGATTGGGAGAAATCAACATGCACTTGGGAAAATGAACTAATCACTGATATACACTAATAATCATGCTTACCCCAAATGGTTTTTAAATAATTCGTTGTAAATTATGGTACTTCTTTTAGTTGCATTTAGATAGAGTTTATATTTAATTTATTTTTAAGAGCCAAATATTTTTCTAATAAAATATATATTAATACAATCACATTTAAGTAAAAGTGCTTGATATACTTGATTGGTGTCATTTTCCATTTTTTAAAACTAATGATGTTGATCAGGGTATATCAACCACTTTTACTTAAATATGGTTTTAAAACTAATGATGTTGATCGAGGTATATCAACCACTTTTACTTAAACATGGTTATGCTAGTTGAAAATACATAGGAGTATTAATAGATTTGTGAATTAAAATATAAATATAAAAAATATAAATCCAAACTATTTATAAACTCAAAATATATTTACAATGTTAAAGAGTATTTAGCTTTTTAAATATATTCTATGATATATAGAATTAAAATATATTAATATATTAATTCCATGTATTACCATGCTCTATTATGGTTGACCAGGGGGACCATGATTCACTATGGTTGACCATGGTCAACCATGTTGGTGACTATGGTTGACCTTGGTAAACAAACGTTAATCAAACATGATCAACCATGGTCATCTATAGTCCAGGTCAAGCACAATCTACAAGGATATACATAGTCAACATGGTCAAGCATAGTCACGTAGTCAACAAGGTCAATCATGGTATACTGTGATTAACCATGTTCACTACATGGTCAACCATAATCTATTCAACATGGTCAAGCATAGTCTACATGGTCATACATAGTTAACATGGTCAACCATAGTCATGTAGTAAAGATAGTGAACCATGGTCAACTATGGTTGACCATGAAATCAACATGGTCAACCATTATCAACCATAGTCAACATCTTCAACCATGTTAACCATGGTCAACTATAGCCAAACATAGTCAACCGTAGTGAAACATGGTCAACTATGGTCAAACATGGTCAACCATAGTCAACATGGTCAAATATCATTAACCGAGGTCAACCAAACTAAACATTGTCAACCATAGTCAACATGGCCATCCATGTAAACCATGGTCAACATGTTAAACCATAATCATCTATGGTCAACCATAGTGATAAAACCTTACCGAGATTTAATCACCAAGCAATACACTAATAGCATTGTACCACCAATGCTACCAAATTCAATGATTAAGAATCTCAATAACATTGAGATCAACATTGTTAAAATAAGAAGAAACTCTCACTAGCTACATAGTGAAACTAGGTGTTGGACAATTCCCAAAACACCCTGGGATGAAAGAATTTGACATCTTTGTAACATTAAGAGGGTTAAATATGAAGAATACTTCCTCGTATAGTGCTCGATCTATACTGAAATTAGATCCCAATTTAAAAATATTTGCCAGAATATAGGCCTTCCTAACCTCCTAAGCCATCCAACTATAATGATTTTGGAAAGTTTCTCTCAATATTTTTTTGGCATAAAATTATATATTTTAAAGGAACTAGAGTAATCTCTTACACTCTTATGGTTTGATAGATCAATTAAGCTTAAAAACATTAATCATCCTTATAATAATCACAATATACTCCCATTGATGCAAAATGCACTTTATTTTCTAGAATTTTTACCAAAAAAAATCATATCCAAATAATATTATGTACAACATTTCGATTTGTCCAAAAAAAAAATTATGTAATTACAATTCTCAAAAATTCTTGCCAATAACACTGGAATCCTAGGAGGCCACAAATCTGTGCATTTATCTTTATTTAAACATTTCCCCTAAAATTAATATGCCAAACCGTTCTTTCACTATCCATACAAGGCAAGGAAAAACAATTTCCACATGTATATCAAATCAATACTAACTCCAACGAACTTATAAAGTTAAAAGATGAATTAATAAATTTAGATGATGCAACAAGAATTGAGTTCTCATCGCTCTACTAATTAATCCAAAGGCGTTCTTTTAAGGAGAGTTTCCTTGTATCCTTTCGTCGTCTTTCAGCAACAAATCAACAAATGCCATGCATATATGTCCTCAACAAATCAACAACTGCCACGTATGTATGTCCATTGCGTTTGTCTGAGTTCTATCATTGTAATTCCAACCACCTGTCGATTTTTACAAATTCTTCTTAACTTCCTCCACTGCTCTGTTGCACCGCCTTTGCAACATTGTCCTTATCATTCCTCTTTTCATTGTTGAGCAGATGTTAACAATAGTGTGTGATTAATATCAAAATTTTGAGGTTTTCTTGGTTTCTTCGGACATGCATTAACCATTGAGAACGTCACGGGAGAGATCCAGGTTGGAAAAACGTTTGATGGGTTCATCAGCTTCTTCTTCGTGGATCAAAATCTAAATGAGGTTGGGCCATGCGTAGCAGTGGAGGGACTAAGGTATCATCCAAAAGGGTTTCGCGGGGACTATACTCCTCTGTAGGAATACGCTCCTTCGCAGACATTGCACGGAGATGACAAAAGCTCTAATCTCAACTCTATCCATGTATTCGAGGAGTTTTCACTGGAAAGACTAAATTGCTAGAGAAAGCCTCTAGAAGGATACTAACATCATTTTAAGGGTTTTGTATTTTATTTCTTGTGTTTCGTAAATGTTTAGTAGGAACATATTTCTTTTGTAGGTTGCTTTTCTACCTACAATCTTTTTAAATTATTCTTCCTTTCTTGTGGAATTCTCTGCAGTTCACTCAGGTGAGTATAAATGAATATTCCTTCAATAAGGCCCACAATGATGTCAAAGTGGAGAACTCAGTGGGTCTTGTTAAGGTCGATGAAGGAGACAATGGAAGGCCATGGTGCAAAAAAAAACAAAGGCTATGGGTGGCACGCCATACCTGTCTTCTGACAATTGACGTTTAGATAAATTCCAATGATTTTATATCTCATTGCCTTGAAGAAAAAAAAATGGGAAAAGATCTGCAACCTTGAATTTATTTTCAAAGTATGAGCACCTCTTCCATGATGGTTTGGTGGTTTTCATTACTATAATGTCCTAGTGATTTTATTGCGAGGGTTTGTGTTTGCAAATTAGTAGACAATTCAGGGTTTATGTCTTTTGCAAATGAGCGATGTGATGATAAGCAATGATTTTTTCATTTTATAAAAGGATGTGAAGAATCGCCTTACATGCCTTTTGATTCTTCTCATCGGGCTCGTGCAACAGGGGAATTTTTTGTTAGTTTCCCAAGGGAAAATAATTTAGGGTTTAGTCATGGTAAGTTGTTGTTTTGGCCTTATATCACGTTGTAAAAGCATATACTATGTAAACCATTCATGCTTCAGTTCATCATCTAATTGAAATTAGGGTGAATATAAACCATTTGTACAAAATAAATTTATTTCCAACTTTTCCTATAAAATATCTAAAAATCTTCATAATTTCATCAAATTTTACAAATTTTTGACAACATATTGTCCTTCTGTGAGACGATTGCGCACAATTGTAAATAACGTCATAAAATTAGTTGTAGGGAGATAGAAAATGTATTTTGTAACCGATTTCGAGTTTAAATTTATTAATGAATAGAGTAATATTTCATGCAACGAGGAAAAACTTTGGCATTGTGAAGTAAAGTTTCTCTTCAATTATTATTTAGATCATTCTTTTCCATACTTTTCAACAAGATCACCTTGTGAAGTACCTAATTTGTGATAAGCAGTTTCTGGAGATGTTTTAAACGTGAATTTGTGTTTGAACGCAATATGAGACAGATATCGTTTGAAACTACATCCATCCAGATATATAGTTCTATGCTTGAAGTTGTTATCCCACTGTTCTTTAATGATAAATTGTCTTCTGACTAATTTGCAATTTCTATGTCAAGTCTTTAACAACTTCTTTTGTGAATCGGATATCTAGCATTCAAAATATTTATGAAAACGATGATTCACCTTAAAAACAACGATATTGTAATTTGTAGATGCTCAATAACCCTCGAAATGTTTTCTAGCATACTTCCCATGATTTGACATTGTAACCTAGAATTTGCAAGTCTTTGACATCTTTGTGTTTCATTGGAAGTAGTAGGATCAATATTTTTTGAAGGAAGATGATCGAATTCCTGAGCGATCTTTCAGACATTGTTGTTTTTTGTTCCTAGGTTACAATACAAGGCAGAAAGCTCCCAAATCCTTCTTTTGTGATTTTTGTTCCTTAAGCTATAATACAAAGTAGCAAGCTCCCAAAGCCTTCTTTATATTTTGTACACCGGTGGAATGAGAGGTAAATGCATGGGACATATAGCTTAATATGTCAAATGTATCAATATTAAATTAATGTAGGAAGCATTGATAAAGGATTTTATGTTTTATTTGTCATTTCTTCCTTCCTAGTGGACATATTTGGATTAGTCAACTTTTTACTTACATTGAAATTCTACAACTATTAAATGAGGTCTTATCCTTTTAGTTCGATCTTTTATTTATTTGCATAATACATTTTTCTCTTTGTCACATTTTTATTTTGTAATCAAATATATTTAAAATTTTATATTGATTAAAACAATGCAATATGGTGTCTTAAAAATTCATAAATAAAACAACACAACAAAATTTCATATTGATTTAAAAATATGTAATCTATTTAGATACAAATTCATAAATAAAATAACAAAAAAATGATGTTCAATAGGAGTGTTATTACATTTCAGTGTGATGTAATCATAATTTTAAAGGATGGTTGTCATAATGATTTAATCCAGATTTCACTGAACATTTCTTTAATGGAACACAATATATTGAGATTTTTAGTTTATTAATGACATTTCACTATGATGTAATCATAATTTTAATGTGTTGTAACCATAATTTTAAAATATGGTTGTCATAATCATAATTTGTAATCCATGGAAAAAATCATTGCATTTTATAAGAGATTTGACAAGATTTCTTTTATTGTAGAGACAATGCAAATCTGCTCCATTGCATTTGATGTCATAAATGATTCTAAACAACTGCTTAGTAAACATGAATAACTAAGGCCTTAGAAGTACCATGGTCTTCCACTATTCTCAACAAAGATAACTTTTTAATAACTAAGAAGATTTCACATTGCAACAAAGCATTTTATTGGAAGACATTAATATCTAAACAAAACTAAAATAAAAATAAGCTAAATCTGCAGCAATGGGAAAACAAGTATTTGCATGAATGCTCCTTTTTGCGAAAGGAGGACAAATCTGAAAGATTTTGAGGTTATCACTATTTCACTGGTTATTACCATTTGAAAAGTTTTTACTACCACATACCATAGATTATAAAAGATATTGAAAATATGTTTGAAACATTTTAAACAATCTTACATTGGAATTGATTTAGCTATTTCCTAACTAAAGGTTATTGCTATTTTCGAGTTTATTACTATTTTCTAACTAAAGGAATTGATTTAGCTATTTCCTAACTAAAGGTTATTACTATTATTACATTGGAATTGATTTAGCGAATCCGAGTTTTCTGAGACCATTGGTGAGACACACTGGATCTGCATCTCCAATTACAATGATCTTTTTATTTTTCTCATCAACCGCTACAGAGACAACGCCTGCAATGATCAACAGAGCTGCTAAAATTTAGTACAAATTATTGAAGCCTTGAAAGCCCTTTTTTCCTCAGTCTAGCGCCAAATAAATAAATCGAAAATGTACCTTCGATCCATGCAAGCGTCTTCATGGCTCTCTCTGCATTTTTTACAATTTAATTGCACTTTCAACACAATTTTCTACACAATCACGCGCAGAATTCACGTCAAATAACAGCCTTAAAAATAAAATAAGAAATGAATAACCGCTAGCTTACCTAGGACATTTTGATATCAGACTCTCTTAGATCTGATATAGCTATTCGCTCTGTGTTTTCTCTGTGTATAAATATTTGTGTGGTATAAAAGGAATCCAGTGCCGTATCAAGAGTCTTGGGTTGTTTAAAGGCATTGTTTCCACTCTTGCGACACTTTTGAGGCCGTATCAATAGTCTCGGGCTGTTTAAAGGCACAGTTTCCACTACTGCGACCTCCTGAAAGATTTGCTAGTTTCTACCTGAGCAGTCGGCCAGGAGCCTATCTGACATTCTTTTAGGAGAATTGAAGATTAAACGCCCTACTTTTCTGTGCAGAAATAGTAATATCTACTATTATGGATTCCAGGTCAGTATCTTTTAGAGAAGTTAGAAATGATGAAGAAACGAGCACCTCTGGATCTGACCCTATAAATAGTCTTGAGTCAATGTTTGCTTTCAATAGAACTCAAAGTATAAATCATGCAAGCATAGAAGAAGTCGAGATAAATCCACAAGCTGCATGGAAATTACCTCCAATCTCTCCTAGCAGAGTGTATCAAGACCTAAACATGTTCCATCTCAAAGCCGTAACTAGAGTCATTGTGAAAGAATCTGTAAGTAGGATACAACAAAATAGTGATGTCAATCAAACAATATCCCTCATAAATGCAAAAGAAGTCCAAAAGGAAGCTAAAAATCATGGAACAAATTACCTTCACTTTGGATGCATCAGAATTGGAATTAGTCCACTTGTCCATAGGGGAATAGACTCCTATGTGTTATGTACAGTCAGAGATTTAACGCATAATAAGTTTACTGATTCTTTGATAGGAGGGATAGTTTCCCCTCTTTCAAACGGGCCTGTATATTTTGACTGTTATCCAAATTTTTCTGTTTATACCTTTGACGAAAACATTGCAAACATATTAAAATTACAGATTAGAATGACTGGATTTGATATGTTCCCTACTAGGACAAATATATCCATCCAGGCTAGAGGATGTTTTAGACATACCAACACTCTATTTCCTGTTGTCTTACATACCCCTAGCAAAGACTCTCAGTCAAGTACTTTGGTCATAACAGATCCACTGAATCAAAAAATGGAACATTGTACCATAAAATGGGAAAACCTATCTCTCCCTACTAATTGGGTTATTGATACCCCAAGGGTGCCAATACCAAGATCCATCACCTCTGCCCAAATAAAAGAAACTTCTGACTCTGCAGTTATTTCTTTTCCCCACATAAATCTTTCCAAATCTCCTTCTTGTACAAATTCTACTCCTTCATTTCCTTCTTCATCCCTTTGTTTACATGCCTCACTTCAGTCTTTAGCAAACCGAGTGGGAAAAATTCCCTTTGCAGTAAAATGTTTTGATTGTGGAGAACTGATTACCCTGTCTACTCTTTCTGCATTTGAAGAAAATGAAAGAGTACAATTTGAACATGCAAATCATAACCCAAGGACAAATTTACCTCCACCAATCTCCACTGCTAAAGACCAATGTCCTCATCCTCAATGATCTGATATACCCTTTCCACATGACTCACATGTTTTAGTTATCCAAGATAAATATTGCATAGAAATAAATTAGAGGAAAGAGGCTTATATTCCCAGTGACACAAGAAGACCATCTGCTCCATAAATAAAGAAAATTTCTTTCTCTTTCTAAAGGTTGTATTAGAAATTCAGTTAAATCAGAATGGATGAAAGAAATGCTAAATTGGGATTTGTTCTCCCATCCAAGAGCAAAAGAATTTTCCAGGAAAACTTCAATTGAAGAAAAGACTAGACTAGCCCAAAATTGGAAACATTTTATGGACAAGGAAAATATTTATATATCCTTTTATGAATGGTACAAAAGAAATCATCAAGCCTATTCATGGGATTTAGCCCCTCAGAAGTCTAGCCCTATGTGCTTTCCAGTTCAAACTCTTTCTATCTTTGATTTAGGAAGGGAAATCAACGAGATCAAGAAAAGTATGGCAAATATCTCAGAACAGAAGAAAGAAGAAGAAGATGAAAGTCTTCAAGTTAAACATCAGAAATATCATGTCTTGATTGAATTAAAAATTCAGGATTTATACTTCAGATTGAAGACATTGATAGATACTGGATCAGACTTGAACATGATAAATAAGCATGCCATCCCTATGTCTCTATGGGAAAAGACTCAAGCTATGGTTGTGGGATTAGGAAACATTCCAAATGATATCTCATTTCAGATTCTAGAAGCAATTCTTTGTTTCCAAGATTATTGCTTAAAGTTGAAATTTTTGTTAGCAGACATTCCTATTGCTCATATCCTTGGTACTCCTTTTCTTGCAGCAGTATCACCCCATGGCTCAACCATGGTAACTCCAGAAAAGCCAGGGTACTTTATCACAACTCCTTCCCCAAAGGGTAAAGTTACAATCAAACTTCCTTTTGTATCCACCCCAAGGATCTCAAATGATGTCCAACTAAGCCTCAGGAAGAATGAAAAAATAAGAGAACTGAAACAGTTCCAAACAGGAATAAGAATCAGAGATCAATTAAAAAGGGAATATGTACAAGAAAGAATTCTTCTTCTAAAGCAAGAATTCATTAACTCAGTTTGCTCAGAAAATCCTACTGCTTTTTGGAAACAAAAGAAACATGAAGTCTCCCTTCCATATAGAGAAGACTACCATGGAAAACCTTGCAAAAGAAGAGCTATACCAATGAATGTTGAATATCAAAGGCTGTGTGCAGAAGAAATTGAGGGTTTACTCAACAAAGAACTGATTAGAAAATCCACTAGTCCTTGGAACTGTTATGGGTTCTATGTAAATAAACATTCAGAACAAATCAGGGGAGTTCCTAGGCTAGTAGTAAATTACAAACCCTTAAACAAAGTTCTAGCTGATGATACATACCCCATTCCAAATAAAAGCAGTTTGGTCACTAGAATTGCAGGGGCAAAGATTTTTTCAAAGTTTGACTTAAAATCAGGGTTTTGGCAAGTGGCCATTAGTGAAAAGGATAAATTTAAAACTGCTTTTAATGTCCCTGCTGGGCATTATGAATGGAATGTGATGCCATTTGGATTGAAGAATTCTCCTGCAAAATTCCAAAGGGTTATGGATGATACTCTTAAGCCATACTTTGATTGGAAGATTGTATATATTGATGACATCCTTGTCTTCTCTTCATCCATACATCAACATTTTAAACATCTGAAAAAGCTTCTGCAGGTAATCAAGCAAGCTGGCCTAGTCCTATCAAAGAAAAATATTGAGCTTTTCCAAACTCAAATAAAGTTTCTTGGTCATACTATTGACAATGGCCAAATTACTCTGCAAACTCATGCTATGGAATTTGCAGATAAGTTTCCTGATAAGATTCTTGATAAAACACAACTGCAAAGATTCTTGGGAAGTTTGAATTACATAAGCCGTTTTTATAAAAAATGTGCCCAGGATAGAAAAATTCTAAATGATAGGCTAAAGAAAGAGCCAAGTCCTTGGACAGAAGCCCATACTCAAGTTGTGAGAAATATTAAGGAAAAGATCAAGAATCTTCCAATCTTGCATATCTCTGATGATGAAATCCCTAAGATAGTAGAAACAGATGCTAGTAACATTGGCAAGGGAGCATTACTAAAGAAAGTCAGAGATGAAGGGAAAGAAGAGGTTATTCAATTTGCCTCTGGTTTATGGCAAGCAACAGAAAATAATTATTCTGCTTTGGATAAAGAAATTAACGCTGCATTAAATACCATACATAAATTTGAAATTTATTTGATTTACAAAAGATTTCTTTTAAGAACTGATGCTGCAGCAATGAACAAAGTCCTTAACAAGGATCTGAAAAATCCTGGAGATTCCAAATTTGCTAGATGGCAAGCTCTTTTTAGCAATTTTGATTTTTCCATAGAACATATCAAAGGATCAAATAATTATATTCCATATTTCTTAAGCAGAGAACATTTACAAAATCTATGTTTGCTAATCTCTGTACAACTAAGAGATGGAATAGAAAGAATAGTAGACATTCCTGACTCTTTATGATGGGAATCTTATTCAGCAGATTGGGTACCCCGATGGGAATTAAGAAGCACTGAAATTATTTCTCAAACAACTCAAGTCCCATATTCAAGTCTGGTCCCTGAGATAAGAGGAAGAAGAATATCAAACGTTTTGGCCCCCATAGTTACTCAAATAAATGAAAGAGCAGCTCAAGCACAAAATGCTCTAACTGATCTTTTCCATGATATAATTCAAATTTGGGATATAAGAGATGATCAAGATAATAATCAAAAGTATTTTTTGTCTAAATAGACCTCGGTTATTATCTCATTGGCCTGAAAGAAATCCTAATATTATTTTCCCAGAAACAAGCCTAAATTATCATGAATACAGAAGACTATGGTGGGAATTCGCCCAACAAGAAGACTGTATCATATTAGTTAAATTTGGAAGTGTGAATTATGCAACTGCAAGCAGGCCTCCTATTTGGATTGCAAATTGGTGGAAAGATTTTGGTCTAAACAAAGGGGCAATAGATCCCGATATCTTAAGATCATTTACACCTCTCTATGTTGTCCGAGATATTTTCCGGCAAGGTCCAAATGATGGAGAAATCTTACGTCTTTTCATTCTGAATCATTTCCAATGGGCAATCAAATCAAGAATTATTCTTCAAATGATCAATGGACTACCTTTTATAGCCCGGAAAATCTATACAAAAATCTGGGATACCCTGCATTATCCTGAAAGATTTTCTAGCTTTATTGAAAATGATTAAATAAATTTTTTTGGTTTTCGTGGGTTTACATATCAAACTCCACTGTGTAAACTCATGCCTAATTGGCCAACAGTGGTGCCATTCGGGTTCCGTGGGTTGCCTTCATTAAAATCCACTTTCGGAGCACTTCTCTGACTTTTGGCGAGGTTTGACCCACATTTCGAAAGATGCTCTACTTTATGTCTTGTTAATAGTCATCTGACTGGGGAATCTTGTATGAAAACCCTGACAGATATACTGTTTTATCTGCTTTCAGTTGATAAGAAATAAAGTTGATGATTTGGTCAGAGATTCCCGCGTGAATACATCCGCCGAATCCCAAAAGTAAGATTGTGTGGCCGACATGTAGGACCACAAGTCTATTCGGAATCTTGGCTTCATGATGACTCCTCCTTCAAAATTTTTTATAAAGGAAGGATAGAAGTTCATTATTCGGCATTAGCATTTTGAGAGTCTAGAGTCCGAGTCTCTAAGCTTCCCTTCTGTCTGAATCTTCGTGTATTTCTTGAGTCTGTAAGTCGAGCGAAGAGCAGTCTGCTCTAAGTCTGTGCATCTGGCACAAATTGTAATACCTGAGTTATTTTCTCTGATTAATATAATATCATAAGTCTTCCGCATATGTGTTTAAAGCTCTGAATTTTCTCTGTTTGTCTCATATTATGCACTCATTGTGATCTTGCTTATTTGCCTATATCTGCAATCGATGTTCCTTGGTACTTTCTGATATAGTTCACTCATCCAGATAATAAGGTTTGTTGGTAGTTGGTATAAAGGGACGACCGAGCACTAGTAGTAAGTCCCGCTAAGTCAAGTGGCCACGAAAGGGCAGTTGTAGGTGCGGAGGGTCCATGGAAATCCAGCTATAGGGTTCACATAAAACTGCAAAAGCCTGATGGACTTCGGGTGGTGGGGTTCATAGTTCGGACAGAGTAAAGCGGTAAACCTGACGATATTGGTCCTGTCGAGAGTAGCAGAGACTAGAAGACTAGATGGCAAGAGGAGATAGTGCATGAGACAGAGTGCAAGTAGTCAAGCTTCATACTCTGACAGAGGAGGCCTCTGACAAAGCTGTTCGTGTGGAAAACCTTCTGGATAAAGCAGCTCTCCTCTCTATATGCAATCTCTGTGAATAGGAGGACTCTATAAATTAATAATAGAGTCGGCGATAGGAGAACTTACATACCAAATTCAGCCAAACTGGCTTAAACAGTACGGAAATTTGAATCGATGGGCGACTAGTTGTTCAGTATTTCGTAATTTGTTCAAAGAGAAACCGTAGGGAAATCGTAATGGCATGATCAGGAGGTAATCAATTGGTTCCATGTAGGGTATATTCAATGAATCTACCACAATAAATATCGTAAATATCGTTTTGATTGGCACTAGACATTAATGAACGAGTAACTAGTTGCTGGAAAACCAATAAATAACAACAATTTACTGCAGGAGTTACTGGACATAAGAACTATCTACTATCATGAGTTTGGGAAACCAATTTTCAACTATTTCCTTTTACACTTTTAACTAATTTATCATTGTGATTGGCACTAGACATCAATGAACGAGTAACTAGTCGTTGGAAAACCAATCAATAATAACCATTTAGTGCAGGGGCTACTAGACATAAGAACTATTTAGTATTTCCAATCGATAATAACAATTTAGTGCAGGGGTTACTGGACATAAGAACTATTTAGTATTTCCAATCAATAATAACAATTTAGTGGAGGGGTTACTAGACATAAGAACTATGTACTATCATGAGTTTGGAAAAACAATTTTTAACTATTTCTTTCTAAATTTTTTATTTAAATAAATATATTTTTTCAAATTTTTATCTTAATAATTTTTAATTATTTAAATTTTATTTCTTTTTATATATACATTTTTTTTTATTTTAATAATTTTTAATTATTTAAAATTTTAGGAGTTAAATTTAGTTCATGTTTATTTTTTTTGTTTTTTTCTAAAGCAAAATAATTTTCATCTCAAATTTTATAGGATTACCTTAAAAAATTTATAGGATTTTCATCTCATGTTTATTGTATTTCTATGCTCAATAAACATTGAGAGAAACTTTCTAAAATTATGATTGTTTTGATGACTTAAGAGATTAGAAAGATGATTAATATGAAAAATATATTTAAATTAAGATCTAATATCTTTAAAAAAAAAAAATTATAAAAATATTACATATTGAAATTCTCCCAATGTTGTCAATGAATAATACTTACAATAATAATACAATGCTTTGTGTTCACTCAAATTGTAGAAGCTTTTTAAAAGCAATCCTATTTTATATTTCTTGGAGAAAGCACGTCCATGTGAACACAAATTGCCATTAACCAAATTGGATTTTTTATTTTTTGTAAATAAAAAATAGATCCTTGTATTATATCATTATGAGTGTACACCTATGCATCGTTTGGCATCCACCTGTTCCGCCGCAAAAGGGAAACCAGAACAAGTGGCTCCAAGCGGTGTTATGTCTAAAATGGCAGATGTTCTGTTTTACAAAATTTACAAAAATTAAGCAAAAGATGAGAGTTTCAACTTGGACTTTAATCCCGTTAGCTAGCCTAAGGCAGACTGCATTTAGAGTCGCCATTACTAAGATGCTAATACAAATGTAAAAAGGAGTAAACATATAATCACTATTCATTCTGAAAATTGAAAATTGACAAGAACCAGAGTCAGTGGAGGGCTGCATCAAGCCTTTGGGGAACCTGGGTGTCCCTGGGCGGTGTAGACTGGATCAAACTTTTGCTTGCAGGTGGGGCATTGTGCTTTCTGTGGGGCGTCTAAGAAGGACTAGAACAAGAGATCCAATCGTTGGTGGATTGTTCGTTGTCCATGCGCTTGCTCTTCTTGCCACTATCAAATGTCAAAGAGAAGATCCAAGTGTTGTGCTGCCAGATGATAGATAATTGGGCTCTCCTCATCACCTGTAAGTTGCCAACTTGGGGGGATTTCCTCCTCCACTATGCAACCTCCTTCCCACGAACGAGGCTGAAAGTCTTGGGAGGTGGAGGGCCTTGGGTCTCCCATTTTCACTAGGCTCGGGCCTGGTGGAGGAGTAGAGGTTGGCCTAGCATCGCTCAACTTCGAGCCATGATGTTGAATTAAGGGTGGAGCCGTTGCTTTGGCTATCTTGTGGTGTCCTGTGAGGGTTGGGGTGGTGGAGGAGAGTTCCTAGTGAGGGACAGGGTTTCCAATTTGGGAATGTGAAGGGGAGTTTGAGCTTGGGTCTAAGGCGGAGGAGAATGCCCAGTGGGGGACGAGGTCTCCACCTTGGGGATACGAAGGGGAGACTGAGCTTGATTCTGGGGCGAGGGAGGTGAGTTCTCCTCTTTGGGAATGCGCAGAGTGGACTGTCTGTTGCTTGAAGGTTTGTGGAGCGGCTAAAATGAACAATCAAGGCTCGCTGAGAGGCAGTGAGCCGATTGTCTTGGGTGTAAGCGTTCTTGTTTTTGGAGGAACGTTTGGTCTTGCCACGATCCTGAGGCATGATGAGAACCAGGGAGGAAGGGTGAATATGGTCGAGAAAGATATAGAGGATGCGCAGGAGGCAAGCAAAGAGGTCAGGAGGGCCGAGCAACACTGTGCAAAGGAGGAATCTTGCAAATGACGAGTGGAAGTGTGTGCCTTGGCTGGGAGGGTCATTTATAACATCTCTTGGAGCCATGGAAACCATTGAAGTTTGACGCGACTGATTAAGTCTCCTAGTACGAGTGGCCTGGCTGGAACGCTCATTTGTGAGCTCCTTTAGGTGCACTGAATTAATCTCCCTTATGGTGAACACCATGGGGAATTAACAGCGTCGTGGGTGGCAACTTGGGGTATTAAATCCCCCTGCCAACAATGTCTGCCACCTATCTCCCTCCTTTTGCCAGATGTCACCCCATCCGGGTGAACCAAATCGGATTCTTATCTTGCTTCAAGTTAAGTTTTTGTTGTAGTCTAAATTTTTTATGTTTTGGTTATTTTCTTGAGATATTTTGAAGGGATATTTTCCTAAAATCCTGTGAGAAATTGTTAGATTTACAGATTTGAGTGCTTATTTTTGTATAATAAATGTTCCAGGTTTTTTTCTACTTCTTCAATCAATTTCTACATTCAAAAATAGATTTTAAACAATAAAAAATAATAATTTTGTGCACATTTATGTTAAACAATACTTAAGTTCTTTATTAATTTAATTTTCATAAACAACCTTATCTCCATGATAATTAGTGGAAAAAAAAATCAGAACTTTTAGAATACACTTTAATAAAATGGTTATGATAGAATTTCCATGGGAAAAAAAGTACACAAGTTTTAGAATACACTTTCATAAAATGGTTATGATAGAATTGTATAAAATGGTTATGATATAATTGTATAGAAAGTAACAAAGTGGATTATCTATATAATTTATTTAGAAAATTATGAGTAGTATTTAAAGTTAAAATAAATATATATGGTTTTATGGTATTAAAAAATTATAAAGTTTAAATAAATATGTTATGTATAAAATAAAAATAAAAAAGATTATAATAATAAAAAGTGGTAAAATTGTTTAGTACTTATTAAAAAAAAATGAATTAATTACATTGAATTTAATTTATAAATACATTAAAATCTTAAAATTGCAAACATAATCTTTTATTTCTTAAATTAATCATTAGAATAAATTAAATGTTATCAAAGTGAAAATTTAACTTTGAAAAAAAAATCAAACTTATATGAGTTAAACATTTACCTTTATGCTTTCTAAGTTTAGTGGAATTCATTTGTTATTAATTATAATAGCTTATCATGTAATAGCAACCGGAATCAACAAAGTAGCAACCAGAATTAATAAAGTGATTGTACATTAATAATTTAATTTCATAGAAAGAATTTTATGTTACAATGTGGAAAAGATGGTAATGTTGATGTGATCATATGTTAACTTTGAAAATAAAATTACAAAAATAAAATTACATAATTGTAATAAGATAGATGTCAAAATATTATATATTGATTAAATATTAGATTTTATTAATCATTGTTCAAGTAAGGGAGTTCATTATCTCACAAATAAAAAGATCCCATATACTAAGTTAATATTTTTCTTGACAGTAACTTTAAAAATAAATTGTTATTATTATTATTAATATAAAAATAAATAAAAATATATTTATATATGAGAAATGATATTTACATATATAAAATCAATTGTATAAATAAATAAATAAATAAATCATAAATTTATAAATATTTAAAAATACTATTATATATAAAAAAAAATTACTATTTTTATAATAATCAACATTTTAAATTTTTATATATCTATAATTTTATAAATGTTGAGTTTTTTTTTTTTCATATTATAATCATCTTATATTCATTTTAAATAATAATAAAATTTGATATCTCTAGTGCTTATCAAAGTCTAGATAAATATAGAATGATTATATGGAGGAAAGAACACATCATACTAAATTTTAATAAAAAAATACAAAATTATAATTGTGTCGAGAATATATGAAACATGAAATCACAATTTTTTATGGAAAATCTAATAATAATTTCATAAAGGCATTCTAACTTTAATTGATTAAATTATTTTATCCACCTTTCCAAATATGTGTCCAACCATGTTACCAATTTTATATTTTTTAAATATAAAATAATATAAATCCCTCGTAATACAATAAAGTAAATAAATTCACACTCATAAAATAAACTCACACTCCAATTCGAAACTTTTAGGGGTCAAGTCACATGCATATGTCATAATGGACAAATGTATAATGGAGGACCTACATTGACACAACAATTGAAAGAGACAA